>NW_021025370.1:0-14410 GCF_004153795.1 Camellia sinensis | reverse complement strand
AAAAAAAAAAACCTTAGCATTTATTAACTTCTCCCAACTCCCAAGTCCTGTGTGTTGAACAGATATTAGTTCTTTTTCCAGTAGCTAGGAAATGCCTCCAAGGCTGGTTTAGGAGTGAATGAGCTAAGCTATCTTATTCAGATTCTGATAGTTTTTGTGACATTTTGGCGGATGTTCATGATTATGCACATCCACTGATCATTCTCATCATCCATGGTTTTACTATTGATTTGCATTCTTTTAATGTTCATGATTTACTCCTTTTGTGAGCGTAATTTTGTTGCTTTTGTGGTCAATTCTCCTGCAGTGTCCAAGTCTGGAATAGTGGAAAGTCTCTTGTCATGGGCAGATTCTGGAATAGTGGTATGTTTTTATTCTTTTATTGCATTTTTATGCATTAATAAGAAGTTTAAAGTAGCACTTAATGATTTTTTCTGCATTTTGACTCTAGACCTTGGGTATTTCAATTCCAGAATTTCTATACATAAATATCTATAAATTTTCTGAAACTAAGGTGACTCATGTGTGGGCATGTGTGCATCCATCTATTCATTCCTGCAGTAATCTTTCCTATTCATTTTTTGATATGTACAGGTAAAGCATAGTAGAACATCATCCCTATCTTCTTATGAGAAGGATTTTTGTGAATTGATAGATATATATACCAGAAAGAAAAGGCCTGATAAAAAGAAGCATAATGTGATGTTTATATACATGTTTATATGCATGTGTGCATCCATCTATACATGTTTATTCAATAAGTGATTATTAACTTTATAAAATTGATGCATTCTCCTTGGGGCAACAGAAACACCATTATTAACTTTCATGTTTTCAACCTCTATGCTAATTTTTTTTTTTTTGTGACTGGTAATGTTGCCACAAAAGGGTAGTGATGAGGTTGCAAACACTCTTATACTGCCAGCTTTCTTCTAGTATTTGAGGTCCTTTTTCCTGTTTGGTATGTAAGTGATTTATGCTTTTTATTTTCCCCAGTTGCCAAGATCACATCTGAGGCAGGTGCACAATGAATTTCATGAAAATGCCTTGCAGGTATGGACTATGAAACTTTTGTAAATTGTCTTGTTTTTCTTTTGACATATGCTTTATCACATGTTCTCTTGAAAAAGTGTGTACATGTTAATGAGGGTAGAGTCCAATTATAAATTAATTCTAGTTCAGATATTTCTGCAGTGTCAAGAATATACCTTTGTAAATTCACAAAGGATTATTGGCTGAGACCTGACAGATTATTAAGAATAAAACTCTATGTCAACTTCCTCTCCCATCTCTTCTATGTTTTTGACAGCCTATCATTGTCTCACTTGGGCCTATTAGTGTCATGTTTTGGTCCTATAATCTATTACCGGTTACTTGGAGAAGGTGAGCCACCAAATTAGGTGTAAGATGTTATTAAGATGTTATCATTACGCCCTGGACAATTAGGCACCAACCATAATTGTGACAACTGAATTATATAAAGGTTCAATCCTTCATCTACTTTTCAGGTTGGGACTCGTCTAATTGAGTTACTGTTGCAAACTGCCTATATACAGCCTCGGGCTGATCAGTTAGCTGATGGTCCACCTGATATTCGACCTGCGTTTGTACACTCATTAAAAACTGTAGTGAAAGAAAAGTAAATATCCATTTTTCATTGTTTTATTGATAGACAAACTTCCTGCTAGTCTTCAACACTTCATATTGTGGTTTTCGTGTTTTTTATTCAACAGGAACATCGGCAGAAGATATGGTGTCATTGAATGTGATCCACTAGTTCGCAAGGGCCTCGAAAGAACTGTAAGTAAATCCATGAGTTTATTTTCTTCTTCTTTAAGATCTGCATTCTAAAGAAGCCTGATTGCTAATAAGCTACTTGTGTATGAGTTTGTGGGTTTCCATGTCATTTGCCAATTATTTCTATCCACTTATTTGGTACTACTCCATCATAACTTCCTGAGTAACCAAACTCGATCCATTTATTAGTACCACCTGTTCCCTGACTACCTGAAGTGACAGTCCAGAGATATTAAGTACTTGAAAACTTAGGAAAAGAAGGCTCATATGCTATGTTAGCACTTTAAATTTGGGGTGTTGCGAACACGTTCGCTCTGCTATGATAGGACTTGAACCCACTCTCTTATGCTTGATAGGTTGTTTTGTTCACTTCACCAATCAATCAACAATCCCATACGCTTTTAATAACTGTATAAGAAGCTGAGACCAGTAGTTATGATTCGTTAAATATTCATTGCTTTTACGAAATTTAGCAGCAGTTAGAATCAAAGTAAATGGAGAAATATAGCCAGAGAAATGTCATCTTTCATTTCATTGGAGCTAAGAAAAAATTTGTTTCCTGTTTTGTTGCCTATCTCTGGCTTCTCTGATGGATTTTTTTTCATTCGGTTGGGAGCAACTGCTGTCAATTTGGTAGCTGGAGAAAAACCTGCTGATGTTTACTCAGGAATAGCTGCTAGGTAAGTAGCTTTTTCACAATGCAATAAGCTTATATCTTTTCTTTCAGGTTTTATAGATATTAACAGAGTTAAATCACCTCAGTTGACAATTGCATGTTAAAAAATGCCATATTTGCCACGTAGAGTTCTAGATATAATGAGGAAAGATGCTCAGAAAGATCCTGAAGTATTTCCAGATGCACTGTGTGCAAGGCTTTTAATCAATCAGGTTGGTACCACTACCACATCTACTATGACTACTAATCATTATTTGTAAAGTAAATTACATTGACCTCCTTGAGGTTTCCAGCCATTTCCTTGTGTTTTTGAAATATGCCCTCTCTTACTTACATCTAACATAACATTATGTATATACCTCCCCCCTGTTGACATACCATCAATGAGAATGATGGAAAAAGATAATGTCATCACTTTGTTAATTTGTCCACAAGACCCAACAGGAAGTACTCTCTAAACCAAAAGAACAAAGATCTCAGCATTGATTTCTTTGACTTTGTGAGTGGGAAGCACCACCCATTCCTTTCCCTCAACCACATAAGACAAATAGATGCCATATCCCAAACAGCTTGAACTCTTCTCTGGGAGCAATCCTTACTCTGAATGCCCAACATATTAGACACTGTCAATTTATGTAAGCTTTCATATGTCTAGATCTGCATAAAATTAAAGTATTGCCAAACAATACCTATTATCATCACTGAATTTTGGATGCATATACTTTCACAACTTATATAAAGTAGAAAATTGTGTAGCCATTTCCTTGATTATCCAGTGAGCGGGCTGAGATTATGTATTTAGAATCTAGCAGTTAATGTAGTCATTTCCAGAATTGTACATTTTGCTTGCATTCTAAAATTATGATGGCTTTCCTTGATTAGTGTCAACCTCAAAGTCATTGAGATGAACAGGACTGAAATTATCAGCTATTTTATTCATGAATTATGTAGTTTACCGTTTCCTGATTTATTATGTTCCTGACTCCTGGGGATGGGGCTTTATGGGGTATGTAACTGTTTTGTTACTGTTATATGGCACTGTTGAGGACATATAACTAGATCATGTTCTTATGTATGAGAGTTTCAACAGGAGTAACTCAGATATGAGCACATATTTTGATATGGATCATAAAGATGCTAAAAAATATTGTAGTTCATATTGATATATAATGGCAATTAGGAAGATAGAGAAGCTGAAGGGTTTCAGCATATGCCTCAGGGGATGGGGTTCTTATATTGGTCCTTTGATTTGGAGAGATGTGAATAATTGGAAGTTTTTATTGTTTTTCACGCTGCAGGGGTTGCCTTTACAAAGCATTTGATCCATTTGTATTCTTGCACTACTGGGTCCAATGACTTGCGCCAGCATTTAGAGGTGAGTTGGGAGATTGCTTCCTGGCCAATAAGAAATAAAATCTGTAACTTCTAATTGGCTTTCCATTCCTTTGTGGTTACAAGTTGAAGCCCATAATGGTCAAGTTAATGACCTGGCTTTTGCTTATCCAAACAAACAGCTATGTGTAGTGACGTGCGGAGATGATAAGTTGATAAAGGTGCGTGGATTGTTTTTAGGAAATTTTTTGATAGGTTTATTTGTTTATTTGCTTCTTCACTGAAGGAAACATTTGAAACGGGTTTGGGATTTAATGGGCTGAAAGCTATTTAACTTTGAAGGGCACCCAGCAGCTGTATATTCTGTATGTCCTCATCAGAAAGAGAATATTCAGGTATCTAAGATAAAGGGAAATAATTTGTTAGTTGGTAACCTATTTAGCATTTAATTGATTTATAGATGCAAGTTATTTAGCCTTAAACATGCCTAGAAGATGTATTTTGACATTTTTGTAAGGAAAAAAAAATGAGGGGAAAAAAAACGGTTAAAGAATTTGTTGGGTCTGATTTATTCTGATTGCCAAAATAACAACAAATCATGCATAGGTATTGATTTTTTCTTGTACTAAACATACTTGGAAATTGTATTCTGACATTTTCACCAAACAATAGGTAAAAGAAGTCGAAATTTGTCGTACCCAATAGTTTCAAGAATCATATGAATCGTTTAACATGAATCGAATTGTGAATCATGCGATTCACCATCGATTCTGTCCCAAAATAGATTCACATCGATCTATGCATGAATCATGAATTGAATTGTGAATCAAATCACGAATTGTAAGATATTGATAAGATAGGTACTATTTTCAACCACCATTTTACCTCTTAATTAATGGGAACAATAGGACGTTATTGCTGTTAGAGATATACTTTTGTTTTGTGGAAGTTCATTTTTAAGCGGAGAACATGTTTTATCTACACAATGCTTTCCACTTGTACATTAGCAGTTTATATTCTCAACTGCTATTGATGGGAAAATCAAGGCATGCTTTCCAGTTGGCCGAAATTATAGATCCTGCTCAATGCCAGCAGGTTATTACCATGCCAGACAGCATGGATGTAGTCAACAAGGTGTGTTCCTACTCATTTGTTGTTGCAGAATCTATCTATTCGATTATGCTCGACTGACACATCTACATCCAGGTTGCTCGACTACTCTATACAAATTCCGGTTTTGGTGTTTTGGCACTTGGGTCTAATGGGATTCAGAAGTTATGGAAGTGGACACGCAGTGAACAAAATCCAGGTGGAAAGGTAATAGCCAGTTGAGAGTAATTTCATTTGCATGTTTTCCTGTTTCTTTTCTTTTATTAGTCGATATTTGTGGAGGAGAATTCTGAACTTGGTGAGGGTCTAAAGGCCACTGCCAATGTTGTTCCACAGCAATGGCAGTGGCAGCCAATGTTGTTCCACAGAAAGGCAATTGTGTTGGTTCTTTAGCTTAAAATGTGTGCAAAGCATATAAGCTCATTATCTGTTTGTATATATGCTTCAAAGAATTGTGACAGTTGCATACTGAGGTGAAATGCAGGGTATGCTCAACTTTATTTAGTCAACACTTGATTTCAATTACTCGATTGTGTTAATCTTTACCCATTATGTTGTTGTGAAATGTATCAACAAACTGCATTGCCACTGTAATCGATTTTGTGTCTTTAATCGATTTTGCATTTCCAATCGTTGCATAAGAAGCTTATTGTTTTCACTATTTGCATCCTGTGCTAATTATGCTAGATGTGCGAATCAGATTCTACAGAATCTGACCAACATGCAGGTGCTAATCTTAAACCATATATCACGCATCCACTATTTGAGTCTTGCTTCATGTCTTACATTGTCTCTCCTATTGTGTAGTCTTCGTTCTTATTATTTATTTCCATATTAAAGTTGTGGCTTAGGATTCCATTGGAGAAGTCTGATAATGATGCTATGAATGGGAACTCTGATCATCTGGTGAGTATTACTTTCGCAATTGCAGTTGAAATCATATAGCTTACAAATCTACAGTTGAAGATGTTTATTTAGTCAAGCCGTTGCAGTTTGAACTTGCTGTATGTGAAATATGCCACTACCCAAAGTTGATCTTGCTTATTAGGGGTGGAGAGCTGGAGTGCATGCGTTTTAATTTTCTGATTTGTTTGAACTTAGCATATGCAAATGGAAAGTTATTTTGTCACGGAATTGCTTCCTGTCATCTTGGGGTTATGCCTCTCTCTTATGGCTGGATCATTTGCAGTTTCTTTGCTCCTGTCCAATTAATTTTTGAATCCTGAAGTGTGTTTTTTTTGGCCTAACAAGATTCATTTTTTAATTTTTGAATCCTGAAGGTCTTCAATAACTCATCATTTGTAAGATATGCTACCTAGAGAAGTAATTAGTGTCTGATATAACTGCTCAACCTCCAATTAGCAATCATTGAATTGTATTTGTGTTGGAGTAGGATTTGACAATGAATTCTATGCCTGAATAACTATGCCTGAATGAATTCTATGCCTGATAGTTAACTGTGCCTGAATAATTAGTATTTGTAAGATATGCTATCATTGAATTCTATGTTCAGAGGAGATGTGTGTCACATGTCTATATACGGTGCTTGTGGTTTTGTTAGAAGTTTGCATGTTTTGCTTTGGCGTTACTGGTTCAGCAAGTTAACTTCATCTTTTTATATTGATTATAGTATCGTAAAGTGGTTGGACTTTGTCCCCTAATTTTTATGTCTCTTTGATTGCACATAGTTTATACCTTTTTAGTTTTGCACATGTTACAAGTGTTTCACTTCATGGTTGAATGTATAGTGAGTAACCCCCCTTGTTGTTGCAGCCATTATCTCACTTAAAGAGCAGGTGGAGGGGATACAGGTATTTCACTTTTTTTTGTTTGTGATTATTGTCCTTGTGAATATAAATAAGAATAAAAAGTGTTTGTTTGCTATTTTTATATGGTTGAAGTGATTAAAAGTTGCAATAAATTATGCTTATATATTGTGTTGTTCAATTTGGATTTTTAGGCGAAGCTGTCTGTGATTATTGTCCTTGTGAATATAAATAAGAATAAAAAGTGTTTGTTTGCTATTTTTATATGGTTGAAGTGATTAAAAGTTGCAATAAATGATGCTTATATATGTGTTTTTCAACATTTGAGTTATAAATTGTGTAGACTCCAGACTTCATTGTGGACCATGAATTAATTGGCAATGATTGTGACTGAGCTGATAATTTGTGGTTCTAAGATGACTGACTACTAGGAGAGATGACCATAAAATTATTTTCAAAGCCTTCGTCGGAGAGTAGAGAATACAAGAAAGAAATCTACCAACAACAGTATTATTGTATTAGTAAGCATTTGAGATAATACTTTTTGAGTCCTAAATATCATTGCCACAATCACCATTTCAGGGATGGCTAGCATGAGGAGGAGGACAGACTGCTGTTTGTTTATTATTCTTACTTTCTTGGTCGTCTCTTTGATCTTTTCCGTTCACGCTTCACTTCTTGGAGATACACTTACAGTTGGGCCAGGTTATGAAAGACTGGGAATTCTCCGAGCATATCTTTTCTGTGAACTTTCATCATTTTTTTTTATTTTTTCTTTTTTTAAACATTTTATTTGAAGGTTTGAAACTAATATCCCGAGGCAATATTGTGCGAAGCATTAAGTATTCTTCATTGCTTGCTGTATACTTGTAATTTTAATTTGGATTTTTAAGATACTTTAACATTGCTTTTTATTTTTTAAATGTTATTGTTCCTTAATTATGGTTGGGTTGAATGAATTTTGTTTGATATTGGATTGAATGTTTATAAACAAAAATTGATTGTTCTCAAAAAAAAAAGAAAAAAAAAGAGAAGAGATTTGGCGACTAAAAAATTGGTCGGTAAATTCTACACCTTTGCGACTAAAATCATTGGTCGGCAATTCCTTACCTTTTGGTGACTAAATTGTTAGTCGGCGATTCTTCAACTTTTGGCGACTAATCTATTTGGTCGGAAAATGTGACAATTGGCAACTAAGATATTTGGTTGGGAAAATATCACTTTTCGCGACCAAAGTGTTTTACCGACAAAATTGGTTAGTCGCAGTAATAATATATTTAGCGACCAAAAATTTAATCGGCAAATCCAACTTTTCCCGACTAACAAAAATTTTGGTCACGAATTACTTTGGCCGACCCTCAATTGGCGACCAAAGTAGCGACCAAAAAAATTGGTCGCGGATAACTTTTACCGACTAAAAATGGGCTTTTAGCGACCAATTTTTTGGTCGGCAAAAATGTTATTTCTTGTAGTGTCTTCACCCCAACACAAGAACATATGGGCCTCTATTCTGATCCCTAGAGAGTTATTCATTAGGACTATGAACCCCAGAGCTTACAAGTGCATTGCTGAGCCCTATTGTCCTACTCAATTTGCTAGGCAATTTGGCCTCACACAAGGGATCCCAATACCTCTCTGCAGCCAGACCAATTTAAGTCTTACCGGCAGGGACTTAAAGGTTCGAAGATCCAGATTAGAAGAAGCAACTTCTAAATTTATCCAGGACTTGATTGAGTTTGAGTATTTCCCTTTCATTCCTCAGAGTAACCTATTGAAAAGGTGCCAAAACTGGTAGGTGACCAATATGGAGGTATACTTAGCCATTCCTTCCCAAGACCTATTAATGGTATTGGATATACCTCAACCCAAATCGAAAGGAGCTGGAATTGTTACTTTTTCCACTGTTCCTACTACCACAGTTCTTGCACCTGTCATTACGAAGCCTATTCCTGTTGCCTCAACTCCTGCTAGAGTCACTCGGGCTGCCTCGAAAAAAGGTGTATACCCTTGCTTCTTTTTTCTTCTCCTTCTTTATAATGCTTTTAGCCTTATCTCTAGTTCTTCTTTTGGTGAAGGTGGTTCGGATGCCTCACAGGGAGATTCCCCCCAAAAGATCCAAGCTTTAAATCTTCTCAGGAGCAAACAACAACAAAAGAAAAGGAAGGTTTTACTTGATCTTGAAGAGGAAACACCTGGGGTTCAGGCAACAAAAGAAGAAGAGGCAGATCAAGAGCAAGAGACACCCTTAAAAAGAAGAAAGAAGATAACTGTCTCTCTTACTGATTTCATTGGAGATCCTATTCATGAAGCATCTGCTAAAGCAGTGCAAGTAGAGCATTCCAAAGAGCTTATTGTATTCCAAAGGGCTGAAAAAAGGAAGCAACAGCAAATGCTCAGGGATGAAGCTGCCGCCGCTGATGCACTCTAGAAAGAGATTGCAAGGAAACAGCAAGCTGCTAGACACTATACTCTTTGCTGCTTCCCAATCATAGCCATTACTTCTGAAACCAGTAAACTCCTTTGTACTTCTATTCATCTTTCCAAAATTCTCAATGCTGAGGCTTGACATTGTTTTGTATTTCTTCTTTTGCAGACACAACTACTTTGCCTACTCTTCCAATAAGGACTCCATCAGTTTCAATCGAAATTGAACAACCTCTAGATATGGAGCCCATTCAAATAATTCTCCCACTTCATGGCCCTATATTTTCCATACCCTTCTTGAGGCCAAGTATTCCTGCTCCTTTTCCCTTTGGCTTAACTCCATACCTCCCTCATTTGTCTTTTGATTTTACTCAATTTGATTCTCCCTCGAGCCTTGTTTCTCCTCATCTTCCTAAGGAAATTCCAGCTGCTACTTCATCTTTGATGGTAGCTGACTCTCACATTGAGGGTACTAGTAGCTCTCCAATCCATCATCCATTATTTTCCATACCCTTCTTGAGGCCAAGTATTCCTGCTCCTTTTCCCTTTGGCTTAACTCCATACCTCCCTCATTTGTCTTTTGATTTTACTCAATTTGATTCTCCCTCGAGCCCTGTTTCTCCTCATCTTCCTAAGGAAATTCCAGCTGCTACTTCATCTTTGATGGTAGTTGACTCTCACATTGAAGGTACTAGTAGCTCTCCAATCCATCATCCATTACCTTTGTCTAGCTCCAGTCCTTCTTCTCTTGACCAACTGGTAGCAAAAACTATAGAGACTGCTAAGGATAATCCACCTTCTTCTCCAATTCCTATGCAGTCATTTCTTCCTTCTACCAGAGCTCTTTCTGCACCTTCCATGTCAATGGATGACGTGGATATTTTTTAGGCTAGACTGGCTAGTCTTTTTGTCATACCTTCCACCTCTCCAATGACTAGCAATGAGACTGAGCCATTGGTTCTAGCTGATTCTTTGCTAGAAATTTTTGAGAGCTCTTCCTCTAGTGGTAAGACTTCCTTGCCTTCGATAGACTTGGACAACTGTCTGGAGCTACTAGCATCTTTTTCGAGGATTCCTTTTGAAGCCTTACAAAGGCCTATAATCAAAGATGGCTTCCTCCAGTGCTGCAAGATTATTGAACAATCCGGCATGACTGTTTCAAGTCATTTATCTCAGGCAGCAGCCACCATAAATTTTTACATCAACATCTGTCATACTGCTAAGGCTGCAGAGGAGAAGTTGCTCAAAGATCAGAGTTTTGTTTCTAAAGTTCATGCTGAAGTGTCAGAACTGAAAGAACAACATTCCTCTGTCTCCCAATTTCAAGCTCAACTGTTGAAAAAGAAGGCTCAACTTGAGGAAGAATTATCAGCAATTAACCAAGCTTTGGATCAGACTACTACCAAGCTGCAAATCACTAATCAAGAGCTAGCTAATCGAAAGCAAGAGATGACTACAGCCATTCAATTGTTTCCATCCCTCAAGAATAGAGCATCTATTGTAAAATAACAATTTAAACACTGTACTGACTTTTGGGCTAATCTATGGCTACATGTATTTGACTCTTTATGAAATAAATTCTTATTTATCATTGAAGTGTTCTCATGTTCTTTTATTTAGCTCTTATTCTATTCCTTGTATTTCCCACACGGTTGGATAATAATGCTTCAAATATCTGCCATTAATCTTTTTGGGATGTACATATCCATTCAAATTTCTCAAATGGTATGCTCCAAAAGACAAGACTCTATGAACTTGATATGGTCCTTCCCAGTTAGGTGACCATTTGCCAAACTAATGGCTTTTAATCCCTATTAGGAGGATTGTCTTCCATGCCAAATTACCTTCATCAAAGCCAATGTGTTTGACTTTCTTATTATAGTTTTTGGCTGCTTTCTTCTTTTGGAAAAGAATACTATTTAACGCCAAAATTCTAGCTTCATCTATACTTTCTAACTCCAAGCACATACTCTGATGGTATTGCTCAAGATCTAACTGATCCTGGCATCTCACCCTCAAAGACTTAACATTAATTTTCACATGTAGCACTGCATCATGCCCATACACTAAGGCATATCGAGTGATTCCTGTACTTGATCTTGGAGAAGTCCTATAAGCTCACAATACATCAAACAGCAAGTTATGCCAATCCCTGGGATTATCTTCCACAACTTTCTAAATTCCTTTTTTCAAAGACTTATTGGATGATTCAGCTTGACCATTGGCTTGTGCATAATAGGGTGTAGAATTAACAAAACTAATCTCAAACTCTGCTACAAAAGACTTCACCATTTTCCTATCAAATACAGTCTCATTATCAACAGTTATAGTCTGTGGGATACCAAATCTATGGATCAAATCTTTAATGAATCCAATGACTTCAGTCTGGTCTACAGCCTTATATGGCTTAGCCTCGACCCATTTGGTGAAGTAATCTGTGGCTACAAAGATGAAACAATGATGTTTCGAAGAGGGTGGTTGTATTTTTCCTATCATATCTATAGCTTATCCTCTAAATGGCTAAGGCTTCACAACTGCATGCAGGTCAGTTATGGACACGTGCCTTATTGTGCCATGCTTTTGGCATGCCTGGCAACCTCTTGCATATTCTATACAGTCTTTAAAGATAGTTGGCCAATAGTAGGAATGCCTTCGAAGCTGCCATCTCATCTTCACACCAGGCTGATGAGCACCACAGATGCCTTCATGAACCTCAGCCATAGCCGTCAATGCTTCCTTTGGACCAAAACATTCTAACAATAACCCATCTCCCCCCCCCCCTTTTGTAGAGAGCATTACCATATATTATATATTGCATAGACTACAATTTAATTTTTCTGTTGGCTTTCGAAGATGGGCCAGCCAAATACTGCATTATTGGATGCATCCAATATTGTTCTTGTAAGTCATTATGATTGACTTCCAGGACCACATTCCTTTTATTCAAGGGTGGTATTACTTTCTGATATGTTGTTTGGCTTATATCCCTTCGAGTATTATCCCTTCTCTTGAAATTCGAAGCTTTCTGAGCCACATCATTAGCTTTATTATTCAATAATCTTGGGATATGAGTTGCATTTGCTATCTGAAATTGAGAAAGCAGATGTAATACAACAACATAGTATGTCAACATGCTTATACTTTGACATTTAAAAATCCCTTTCACCTGGTTAGCTACCAATTGAAAATCCCCAAATATGTCAATTGCATGAGCTTGTAATCCAATAAGTATTTTCAGTCCCATTATTAAGGCTTCATATTCAACTTGATTATTGGAACAAGTAATTTCATCCACTCTGAAACCATGTGTGGTTTTTACTCCTTGTGGTGACTTAATTATTATACCAATTCTAGTTAAACCATTGGCTTTTGATCCATCGAACCACATTTGCCATGGTTCAACACTAGCCATACCAAGTTCCATTATCTCTTGGTTAAGTCTGCATATTGTTGCATTTCCGTTGTCATCAAATTCCATTCATGTGGGAGATTGTTGGAAATGGTTATAAAATTTTGGATAAAATCAGAATTTTTTCCTAAGTTCGGTCTATTTTTTAAGTGGGCCCCATGTGTCGATTTTCACGGGTCAAAGTGGTAACGCGTTCTATGCCGCGTTGTGATTCATGTGGTATATTTGGTTGTTCAAAACCATTACCGAGTGAATAGGAAATTGAAGCCAAAGTGTGCTCCATGGAAATGGAGTTTTGGGTGGAAATTCCTTAAGGTTGTAAAATGGCTTGTCCCACATTAATTTGATGGGAGGTTTTGAATGGGTTTATAAGGCTTGGGTTTGGTACTTGGGATGTGCCCCAAGGGGTACCCGAGTGTTTTAGAGGGAGAGGTTATAGGCAAAATGGATGGCTTGTCCCACATTGATTTGGTGGGAGGTTTTGAATGGGTTTATAAGGCTTGGGTTTGGTACTTGGGGTGTGCCCCAAGCGGTACCCAAGTGTTTTAGAGGAAGAGGTTATGGGCAAATTGGGCTAGACCCATTGGACCGAAAAATCACCACACGCACGCGCGCACTGCCGCCGCCGTCCGTCCGGTCAGTCGGGCGGGCTGGGCTAGGCTTGGGCGCGGGTGCGTGGTGTGAGGTTGGGTTGGGCTTGTTCGGCCCAATACTAATCTTTTTGGGCCAAAAACATTTGAATTTAATTTTATTAATTCAAAATTAAACTGGTTTGGTTTTACGGTACATCCAAATAGGGCCTTCCTTGAAATAAACCAGTCTGGTATTATTGCACACCCAAACAGGGCTCTTCCTATTTTGTTATCTGTTTGAAATATAACCCAACAGATTCAAATCTGTTTGAATTCAAAACCAACAGGTTTCATACTGTAACAAGCCCGCGGGGGGACCTCGCTACAGCTCGGACTCGACTTTGTAGTCACGGTTCTAAGTCTGAACCAAAGAATCCAAATCCGGCAAATCGTTTTAAGAAATCGAGCGGGGAAACCTGCGCTCGAGCGGGACTCTGTTTTTCTGCCAAATTCTGAAACTGCTTTTTGAGTACATCTTTGCAATCCTTCTTGAACCAAAGAGTCCAAATCCGGCAAATTGTTTTGAGAAACAGATTTTTTGAAAAAGTAGTGCCAAACATGGACTGCTTTGCCAGATACAGAGTCGCCACCTAAATTTTTTATTTTGGGAAATTTAGGAAACCCTGACTCGGTGCCAAAAGGTCACGTGTCCGTCATCACCAAAGTTGCCTCGGTTCGGGAACTTGGGTACGATTGGGGAAGGTCACTTCGTGAGCACCCCCGCTCGCCCGGTCCTAGACCGGCCTCTACTAACCATGATATCAATTTTTGAAAACATTGTGAGTTCTTATTCCGGTTTATTAGCCTAGGTTACTATGTGATGCGCACAGCATACAAGTATAGATCGGGTCGCCTGAATTGGAACGAAAACATTTCATGTTTGTTTTTTGAAAGGGGGTTTGCTACCCGCAGGTAGGCTTTAAAACTATTGATGGTTTATTCCAATTCAGATAACCCAACCTTCACCCATAGGCATTCAGGCAGTTATATCAGATAAGAACATAGCCTCATGGTAAGCATGCTATCATGGCATTCACTCACACGCATGCAAGGATGCTAAAGTGGCAGTCACTCACACGCATGCGAGGATGCTAAAGCATAAAACTTATCGGGTACTCCAAGCCAAAATGGAAACCACATTAGAAATTATGCATGATCCTAAGTATACAAAAATGCCTAATGCAACACATGCAAAATGCAACTATAGCAGGCTCGGCTATTCTAAGATGGCATATGAAAAGCTACAACTATCATGTATTCAATT
>NW_021025367.1:3258917-3309712 GCF_004153795.1 Camellia sinensis | reverse complement strand
ATCACCATTAAATCTTCTTATGATTTTGACCATTGTACACTTTCCCTCCTTGCTATTATTAATTTTGTCTAAAATGACGGAAAGTGTTATATAATACCAAAATTGAGAGTTGGCAATGAAAATAAAATAAAAATTCAAGTCAAAATTCGATGTTAAAAGACAAATATGCCCTTCACTTTATCTTCTTCTTCAACTAACTGAAACCCTAACCCTAATCCCTCTCGTTGACCAGCCACCTCCCGCCACTCTAGCCCGTCTAGCCGCCACTTCTTCTCCTATCCCTTGAAGGACCACCGCAGCCACATTACATTTTATGGAACACATAACAGCAAAGGCCAAGAAATTACAAAATTCAAAACAATAAATATGAGAAACGATTCTTCAAGGCCAAGACCACTTCTTTTTCCATATGATTGCCCTTTGATTCCAACGCATATGTATATGTATCTTTGTGTAGAATATAATAAAATGAAAATGATGTTTGATGAATCAGGTGATTTGGTGATATTTGTTGAAGAATTAGAAAATTAAAATTGTGTTCTTTGATTCCAATTTCTTCACTGCTCATATATACACACGAGGAGGGTAAGCCTATCCGATTGGTGTGTTATTAAATTTGTAAAATATGAATTCTGATTTTGAATTAAAAATATATATAAGATTTGTTGATCAATGTAACAACCTCGACTTAAGATTAATGCTAATTCATGTTAAAGTAGGCCAAATAAGTAATTAAGAAGAAATCATGAGTTAAACTACATGCGCATTGCATTACTTTTGTGTCTCTATCTGTTCAGTGTAGAAAGATTTGTTCTTGCTTGAACTTTGGTTTGCGAATTGGAGGCCTTATCGGCGTCCGAATCAGAAATTGACTTGATTTATGTGCTACTTAGGATTTATAAAATTTTATGGTAGGTTTAATTAAAATTCGGTTCAGAATGATTAAATTAGATTAAAATAATGCCATTTGATTAGTTTTGATTAATTACTACCTATAAGGCCATTTTGACCCCACTAATTCTATTTGACACTCCATTTCTCCTCACCATTAAGCCCCAAACGAAAAAGAGAGGGAGAGGGAGAAGCTTGGGTTCAATTCTAAGGGGATAGAAGAGAATTGCTAGGAAGGATCAAGAGTTGGAAGGTTTTGGTGGTTGATTGTTGGATTTGGCTAAAATTAACGGAATTGTGGACTCTAGGTAAATGATCAAGCTTTTAGTTGTATAACTGAATTTGATTATTCTAAGATTCAAGTGAAATGTTGAACTCATGCAAGAATTGGGCTAGAACTAAGCAATTCTTAGTCATTCCATGCATGTATGCATGTTTCATAGCATTTTGAAGATTGATTTTCACAAATTCCCTCATGCATGTGTTGAGTTCACTTTAATTTTGGGAAAACAATGAGTTTTATGTTATTTTGTAGCGTTTGATCATGTTTTGGAGAGCTTTAGTTCAATGATGTGCATGCATGTTATGTTCATGAATTAATCTTGAGTTTCAAGTTGAATTTTTGCACGATTGGCATCCTTTTAGGCGACGATTTCTTGAAATAATGCTTTAAACATGTTGTTTTATGAGTTTCTAAGTGTTTTCCAAAGTTTTGGGCCCAGAAAATTGAGTTTGATTTGAGGTTGAATTTGAGCTTGGTGATCAAATTTGGAAATTCTAAAAATTTGATCCACGCTCGAGCGGGGAACTTCACGCTCGAGCGTGGCGTGCACTCTGAGTACATGCGCTTCCGCTCGAGCGTTGAGAGTCACGCTCGAGCGTGAAATGCATATACCCAAAAGTTCATGTGTTTTGCAGTCCGCTCGCGCGAGGGAATCCACGCTTGAGCGAGGGTTTGGGTCACACGCTCGAGCGGGGATCAAGCGTCCGTCGAGCGTGAAAAACATGCAACCAGTACTTTTTCAAAAGTTTGCAGTCCGCTCGAGCGGGGGAAGTCACGCTCGAGCAGAGATTCATTGTCTGCATGCCCGCTCGAGCTGGAAAAGACACGCTCGAGCGTGGACCTTATTTTCAGCAAGTTTTGAAAAATGTTTTCCAATACATTTTACATCCTCATTCCATCCTAGGCATTCCTAGGCCATGTTGAAGACTTCATAATGAGGATCAAAGGCTAGAAACGCACTAAGAACAAACAAAATAAGTTATGTACAATTCGAACGTGTATTTGAGGTATGTATCTGTTATGTGTCATGTAGGTCACGTGTCGTATACCGTTTGACTAGTCTGCTCCGTCTGTCTGCCTCAAAGCCAACTGTGAGTAACAACTTAGTAAAGCTATGTTCAACTTTATTTATTTTCTGTGTGATGAATTAAGATCTGCTTTCTGAAATGATATGTTTTGTACAATGAATGAGTGTCCAATTTTTAATAATGTATTCGTGGCATCCTTAACATTATGTGATATATGTTAGCTGTTACCCGGTATCGGAGGTTCCATCATGGAACTTAATATGTCTGCACTCTATTATTGGTATCGGAGGCTCTATCACGGGGCTCAACATGTTTATTCTCTGTTACCTGGATCCGGAGGTTCCTTTATGGAACTGGTTATTCATAACCACCATGTGTCTGCATCTGCTCTGTTAGTGCTAATGGATGTACCACGTATGCTTAAGCAAGACTTATGACTTCTGTATATGATCTGGACAAGAATATGAATATGAATTTGTTATGAAAACGAATTATGATTTCTGAATTTGTATGGACTCATTCATTAAAACCCCTTTACTCTGTTATTATTCACTAGGCTTCCGCTCACTGTTTATATTATGTATGTAGGTGAGCCGGCACGTGATCAGGGCTAGAGTTGACGGCCTTCGTTTCGGTTTTTGTCAGCCAACCGTTGTGCCTCTCGAGGAGGTTCCGATCGAAGTCAAGTTACGTGGCTGTTTTTGTATTTATACTAGTCTCTGTCTATTTTGTTAGTTGGGTCGAATCCTGGATATTACACTTCAAGGAATGTTATGTAAATACTGCATCTTTTGGTCGTCACTCTTAAGTTTATACAAGTTTTAAATTACTCTGTCCCATGTATGTCATCACAGCTCATTGGACCATTTATATTTGGATATTTGCTTCTGCAGCCCCTTATTATATGCTAATCTGTCAAGATGCCTTTGGTAATCTAAGGATTACTGGTTGATTACGATGCTAAACCTACAGGGGCGGGTTTGGGTCGTGACAATCAAGTAATAAGAGTGTTATTTTTCAAACTCAAAATCTCAGGTTCAAATCTTATGCACTTTACTTTATAATTTTTTCTTCTTTTTTTTTATATAGAAAATTTCACTTGGCAACAAGAGAGAGTAGGTTTCAAGAGATTAAAGTAAGTTGTTTACATAGTATAGACTAGTGGGTGGCACACGCGATGCGTGTGTAATTCAGATAACTAATAATAAAAACAAATAATAAAAAATTTAATATCATAATATGTATGTTGCTTAAGTGATAAGTATGTTCTTAATGAAACCCAAGGTCTTGAATTCAAAACTTGCTTACGCTGTATATAATAATTTTTTTATTTTAGCATATATAAAGTTGTCATGTAGCATAAGAAGAAAAAAGTTTTACTAAACCAATTTAGACTTTCATTTAATAATAGTATAGATAGATATGTATATATATATATATATTTTTGTGTGTGTAAAATATAATAAAATTAAAATAAATAACTATAGATTTATAGTTTATTTATTTATTCTTGTATGGGTAGTTAATATATAATTTAATTGAATTATTGTTATTTTTTCATGAAAAATTATTATTGTTTAAGTTAGAAATTATGTATACAAGAGAAGAGAGAAATAAAAAAAAGAGAAGCAAAAAACAAGATAAAAGGGCAGAAGGGGTATTAAGGTAATTTCATGTCTTCTCGTTAAGAGTGTTAATGTTGTAATTTAGTTCAAAATCATAATGGAATTGTTTGCCTATTTCTGAACCGTAAGGAATAAATTGTTTCGAACCCAAGGAGTAAATTGAATTTTGTCTTTTTTATTTGTATTCTCTCTCTCTCTCTTGATTGATGTGATACTTTCATAATTGGTGAAAAACAACTAGATTCTATATATTAGAGTCTCGTTAATATTCAAGATTTGTAAAAGTTGATATATTAAATAATAGAAAAATAAAATATATAATATAAAATTTGGTAAGTGTAATATTATTTAGAACGAACTTCACTATATCTCCCTATAATTTAGGCTATGAGCGGATTATCTCATAACGTTCGAATGTCACCACATAACCTCCTTGTAGTTGATGGAGTAAAGTATGTAGTTAGTTTTTCCATCCAAATTAACAAGCTGTAAGGTTCACACGCCATGAAGACAATAAACTTTGTTTTATGACCAAAATAGCCCTATATATATAAGACTCTCTCTCTCTCTCTCTCTCTCTCTCTCTCTTCGTTGAAACCAAAATTTCTCTATCTCTCTCTATTTTCTCTCTTATCTCTAGTTCTATAGCGCCGTCCCCTCTCTTTATTTTGTAGCTCCTTCATCATTGTGGTCTCGCCATCGCCATTACGGTCTCGTCGTCACAATCGCCATCACCATCGCAATCTCGTATCAAATGCTCTCTCTCTTTCTCTCCTCTCATCCGCTGTGTTTCTCTCTCTCTTGAGTTCGTGATTGATGATTGGCGTCGGCAGAGTGCAGTGAAGTCGCGCTGGGCGAATTGAACTCCTCCATACATTGCCGCCTAAGAAGTCAATCATGAGGGAGGCGATTCTTTCAAATCCGCCCTCTCTCTCTCTATATATATACATATATGATGTCCATACTTGTAATCCATTGTTTATTGTTGTAAAATTGTGTTTGAGATTGAACAGATCGGGAAAGAGAAGATTGAACACCTCTGAGATATAGTTTGCTTAAAGTGAATCGATTTAACCATTTTTATTTTAGATCCTAATATTTTAATTTGAACAGATCATATCATATATATGTTTATGATCTTTTCTTTTTTTTTTTTTGGTAGCTTCTTTTTGTATAGATAATGAATCATCTATTGTTGATAGCTTCTTGGAAGAATCATCAAGAGATCTGCATCCATGGCCATGATAACAAGAATATATATATATAAGCTTTTCAAGGGAAGAGAAAAAATTGAGAGAGAGAGAGAGAGAGAGAGAGATAAAAAATTCAAGATCTTTGAAAATATTGTTCGATCTTTAATTAGTTTCTATGATTGTTTGACATGCATACAAAAACATCTACCAAGATCACACTTGGATTCTTTCTCTGTTAAGGACCCAATTGGTTTCTTTTTTTAATTACTTTTTATGTGGATAAATGTGTATGTAATTGAAAAAATTGAAATCAAATATATATGATTTTGTTTTGCGTCTACTATATGTGTGTATATATATATGATTGCTAATCATCAAACACCACATGAGAGAGAGAGAGAGAGAGAAGATGAACTGTGAACTGTGAAGAAGATAAAATGGAGAGATAGAAAAAGATGAAGATGAGGGTGTAATTGTCAATTTACAACTTCTGTTAATAGAAGTTAGTGTGCACTTTACTCCATCAATCACAGGAGGGTTATGTGGTGATATTCGAATGTTGGGGGTAATCCGTACATGGCCTAAACCATAGAGGGATAAAGTGAAGTTTTCCCTATTATTTATAATGAGCATGTGAGATTGTTAGATGAAACATGAAGGTAAGACAAATCTTGATTGTGATGAAAAAAGTGGGTTGCTATACTCTCACTTTAATAATTCAAATCGATTTTTTTAATTGATACTTAGAAAATGAATGATACGGATCCTTACATCTATTTTTTTTTCTTATTTTTCTTGTTGGAAAAATTATACATATGGTCTATAAAAAAAGATGACTCTCACTTTTCTCTATTTTTTTTTTCTTCTTATTTTTCTTGTTGGAAAAATTATACATATGGTTCTTACAGATTTTTCACCCTGTCAATTTGATTCTATAGTTTCAATTACATCATCAATTTTATCCTTTATTTTTTTACATTATGCCAATTTAATATAGTTAGTAATGTCCATAAATAAATTAACATAAATTAAGAAGAAAAAAGTGGTCAATTCACTCTCCTCAAAGTAATTGATGATTAATATAGAATTTGAAATATGCAAACAATGTGTGTAATTTGCCGGCTAATAATGTTACAACAATCATATTTTTACACCATATTGGAAGTAGGATCCATACCGGGACTAAGGAATTCACAAGAAATTTCTATATTATTGTTTACACTTCTATTTTTTTGTAAAGTATTTTTTTGTTTTTTTGTAATAAATATTTATGTTTTGTGTTCACTATTAATTTTTTAAATATCATATTATATTATTTTTTGTTGATTATTGATTTTTTCTATTTTAAATTAGTAATTAATAAATGCCTCTCCTGAAATAATTTGCTAATTTTGAATTGAAATAAAAGTCAGTTTTTTGACTTTTTAGTTTTTTTATATAAAAAGTCATAAAAAAGCCAACTTTTTTAGTAAAAAAAGTCAAAAAAAACAAAAAAAAAAAAACAAATTTTTACCAACATCTCAAAACACTACTATATTTGGTAACAATGGTGATACATATCATTAAAAAGAGAGTACTAAGCCAGTTCTAATGAGCTGGCAGTGTAGGAAATAAATATAAAAAAAGAAAAGAACAAAATATCAAATTAATTAAAGTTACAGTATATTTAGAGCTATTAAAACTCACTGTTTTAGAGCTCTTAAATAATTTTCATTTGGTAATAAGAGATTAATTAACAAATCAATCTGTACATAACGACTTCCATAATAAAGTGCAGCAATGGTTGGTAGCAGGAAAATATATGGCTCGAAACACCCAAAACGACGTCGTTTTGGGTGTAAAACAATGTCGTTTTACAGAATTCGGGCCATTCGAGCCACAGAATTCGGGCCACCAAACATTATTCAATAAGGTGAATGTGTAAATGCTAAAAGTCAACAAATCTGCTGCAATCCCAATAACTGTGCAACGATCCATCTCTATGCCTTGTTTGGGAAGGGTTAAAGTGGCTAAATTAATAAAAAAAGATAAAATAGTTTAATTTAATTGAGAGGCTGCTCTCTAGTTGAGTATGGTGCTGTTGGGTCTCCGTGAGCGCACTACGGAACCTTCATCGATGATCCGAACTATTTAATATGTAAGATTTGTAGATTATTTTATTCCTATAAAAAATCACATTAATTGGATATTGATAGTCATTTGATCAAATCACATTTGTACAAATAATTTAGTTTAAAAATCATACTTATTGTTGACACAAATGTGATATGATTACGTGACTATCGATATTCAATTAATATAATTTTTTACAGGAATAAAATACTTGACGAGGCTTAGACATTGAGAGTGTTTGGGAACCCAAAGTTGAGGCTAAAATAACCTCAAATACAAAAAAAGCCAAATAACCTCAAATAGTACCCTAAACTAATAATTTATATTTAAAAAAAAAAAAACCAAAGTAGTCGGCAATGGGCAGAGGGTAGGCAGAGGGTAAGGCCAGCCTAGTCCCACAAGCTGAAATGACACTTTTGCCCTTATAGTCCAATTTTGGAAAAAGTGAAGTTAGGGACAAATTTATCATTTCAACCTCAAACATCATTTCAAATACATTTTTCAATACAACAGCTCAAATAAAAATTCATCATATCTTCTCAAACAAAAAAACCAAAATAGCCTATTAAAATAGCTAAAAAGTCAAAAAGCCTCTAAAATAACCACTTCTCAAACACTCACATTGAATGGTTTGGATTATCGACACGGCTCCGTGATGGGCCCACAGAGGCCCAACACTCCCATCTAGTCCGATTTGGACTAGAGAGAAGCTGTGGCCTTTAATCAATAAGATAAAGTGTCACACACACACATATATATATATATATATTATAATAAAACAAAATGTCATATTCATATCATAATCATTTCACTTTTTCTCTCACAATTATTGTGTGAGTGAATTTCCGATCACATTGCCAACTTAGTATTCAGCTGAAGAGTACTGGCAGAATAGATGACACCTTGCTGACCTGCAACAGAAAGAGAAGATTCCGGCGGTGGTTCATCCATCTGGGGCACTCCGACGATCAAGTCAGTATACCTCTCAAAGATAATCAATTGCTAAACTCACTGTTCTGAGTATAAGTTGCGTACCTTAGACGCATCGGGGATGCCTTTCTTTTATAGTTAACTTAATCCTAGTCCCTATAGAAGCCTAGCTTCAATGGACTTCTACTCAGTGCTTATCGTGGACTCTCCAAGAGATAAAGATACACTCCCTAAGAGTGTTATCCTTATCCATGCTAAAGTCCTTCCTCATTCTAGGACTCTTGTGTCTCATCCACTTATCTCAGATTCCGATATCTTCGGAGATAACCTCGGCCTAACCGAGATCACCTCGGCGTCATAACCTGGACACGTGGCACCTCGGTTGACACGTCGGTGTCACCTTGGCCACGTGTTGGGACTCAGAAAATATATCCCAACAATTGCCCCCTAGGTTCTATTACCTCGGCATTTTGAGGTGATGGAACCTATATCAGTACTTCCTTCCAGTACATCGGCTTAAAGTATCTCAGCCGAGACCACCGTTAAGGCCAACATGTCTCTTTAAAGAACAAGGATCCCAAGAGCGCTTCTTAAGCGTATGAGCTGTCATACACAATAATTCAACCGTTTTAGCCACGTACCTTTCCCTTATTGGATCGTGCTTGTGACGCGCCTGTAAGCCGTCTCGCGCCTGCATGTGCCGTCTGACGAATCCGTCGTTCTAGGCTGATTAATTTTATTTTGCCGCCGTTAAGTTTTAACAAAACTTTTCCCCCTCTTCCATCTTTTCACTTTTCTCCATCGTTTCTGAGGCTTTCTCTCTCTCTAGCTTTTTCAAATCCTCCATTCTTCCAAAGCTCTGCAACTTGCTCCGTCCACCTCCTCCAGCGAGGTTCTTGCTAATCTTTTCCGCAGCTGCCGTTCGTCTGACCTCGGCAAACTCAACACCAGTTTCTTTTCTTTGGTGAGTTTACTATTTCTCCTAATTTTAGTTCTTGATGCTCTCCATTACTCGTTGCCATTACTGCTTTGTTCAAACATTCGATTTACGAATCATATATCTGAACGTGTTTGTTTCACGATTTTGCTCTTGCCCATGTCTTGAGTATACGTATTGCTCACAATTTTTCTGTACTTTTGCCACTGTTCTTGGCTTCGTGCCCCTGTGCATACTCTGTCACAGTGTTCTTGATAGTTTCATTACTACTCTTGATTCTGAAATACGTTCCTGTTTTTTGTTTGCCGTGTTTTTACTAGATTCTTGCCTCTAATCTTTGTTTCCATAGATCTAGATTTGGAATTTGTTTGTAGAACTCACAAATTCTTAGGAAAAACTGAAACGTATTCAGTCGTCAATTTTAGCCAAGATCATTTAAAATTATCACAAAATATTCCCTTCCGAAGTCTCACTCCTTTCACTTAAGCCGATATTATGGGTATGTGGAGGCATAGGGTAAACACCCCGACCAAGTTAGAATACTTTAGACGAGAGTTTTCCATCCCTGCCGACGTGAATCTGAGGTTGGTTGGGGAGAATGACTCTATCATGCCCACAGCTGATTCTATGCCCCTCCCAGTTGTAGCTTTCATCGAGTGCGGACTTCGACTCCCACTCAATATCCTTTTTCGTGAGATAATCCATTATTATAAGTTGAACCCAATGCAGTTTGCCATCAATTCCTACCGAGTCATAAATGGTATAATTGCCTTAGCCAAACAAGAAAATGTTAGGGTTACCTTAGCCGACATCCAATATTGCTATACCATGTGTGGCCTCAAAAAAGATACAAGCTATGTTTACTGCCTCAAACCGAGGTCCACAGAGTTCAAAATTATTGCCGACCTCCCAGACTCCAACAAGGGAGCTGGGGATGATTACTTCATCACCTTAGGAAACTGGGAGTTCGCTCCAGACGAGGACCTCCACCTCTACCCTCTTCCTCAAACAGTTTTTATAGAGGGTAATGGTAAGAGCCCTGTGCTCATATTTACTTGTTTTAAAGTCTTCAATACTTTGTTTATTCTAACGTCTGTTTTTTCTTGCAGCTCTTCCAAAACCAGAAAAAGGCTTCTGAAAGTCTTTTTTTCCCAGCAAAGGTCTGAAGAAGCTACTGGACCTTCTAGTCCACAAGCGCAAAGCTCCCCTGCTACTCAACTTTATCCCGACCTATAAGTTGGTTCTTCCCGACGTTCCAAAGAAGAAGAAGAAGAGTCTGCCTCCTCCTTCCGCCACAACTCCTCAAGCTGCCTCCACATCTCGGCTAGACCAAGGATCAATTTCTGATCCAGTAGAGCAGCCGTCAACTTCGACTCCATATCTGATCCCAATATCCCAGCGCCAACGCCGGCGACAAACGGTTTTTGCTGTCGAGATGGGCCGTCAAAAAGCAGTTGCAAAGGACCTCTTGGCCAATATTCCAGATGAAGTTGGTGATCAGCCAGCATAAACCCAGCCTCTGAAGCCAAAAAAAAAAAAGAATTAAGAAGGCTCAGCCAAAGGCAAAGGTGACTCAGATTGACACTGAGGACACCTTGCCAATCTCCAAACTGGCTGAGAGGGATAAGTCCAATTCTGCCGCTAAAAAGAGGCCTGCCGAGACCCAACCATCCGAGTCTACTAAATCAAAGAGGCCGAGGTCATCCTCTGCAACCACCTCGGGATTTTTGAAGCAAGATTCCCTCTGGACCCCCTAGATCACTTTGGAAGACAGGCCAGTCAGAGCTGGCGATAGCGTCGACGATGTTAATGTCGGCGTCGCCTTTAGTACCGCACTGCTTCTTCCCAGCGATCTAAACCGGAACGCCGATATGAGCGAGTATGAAAATTTTGCCCTGATGCTCCAGTACTCTATTCAAGTAAGTCTTCATACTTGGTATCTTTCTTTCTTTTTTTTGTACTTAGAAATTTTTTCTAATAACTTCTGCTCTGTTTACTTTCAGGCCATCCAGCATGCTCATTCTTTCTTACTGCAAGCTTTTGAGAATCGGAAGGAGCTGGCCGACAAGAAGAGGGAGGTCTCCAGTCTGTAAAAGACTAATAAAAACTTGCAATCAAAGATGAAGACCTTGGAGGATCAAACCGAGGCTGTTATCAAAGCTCAAAATGACGCTGAAGAAAAGGCGAAATCCGTCGAGGCCATCAGGAAGGTTCTCGAGGCCCAGAAAAGAGAGGCCGAGGAAAAGATGTCCCAGGCCCAGAAAGAACTTTAGGATGCCCTGGCCACAAAAGAGGTCGAAGTCAAGGCCGCCGATGAGAAAGGATATAATGAGGGGGTAGCCGATGCCACGGCGGATTACGAAAAACAAGTAAAGCAAACATGCAACAAGGGTTTCACCCTTGGTTAGATGACTTTACTAAAAAAGCTCGAAATCCCCGATAACTCCCTTTCAGGAACACCGACGTCCTTCCTCTGCCATTCCCTCCAACTCCAAGCCAATCCGACGACGATTCTGAGTCTGAGGAGGAGGTTTTGGATAAAAAATCAAAAGAAGTTGTTGGGGCCAAGTCCACTGCTCAGAATGACCAAGTCCTAGACTTGACTCAAGATGAGGAGGTTGAGGATGTTCCCAAGGATGTCACTCCTGAGAAGGCATCATCGGATATGCCTTTCGCCGACAAGAGCCTCGATCAAACCCTTCAAGAAATAGATGTCGAGCTTGCGGTTGAGAAGGCTGCCGAGATGTCTTCCCAGCAGTTTTCTGAACTTCAAACCCAACCATCTACTGTTGCTTAGGAGTCTTAATTTTGATGTCTTTTTTCTTCGTTTTGTGCCTTGCACTTTGTTTTTTCTTCTTTTTTGAAACAATGTAAGCTCTCCATGTGGCCGATGTGCCTCCTTTTGATTGTTAATACAACTTCCTTTCATGCATGCTTGTATTATTCTCTTTACTGTTCTTTGTATGATTCCATACTTAGAATATTTTGAATTTCTTCAATATGTACTCTATCTGTGTAATTTTTCTGGGGGTCAAATATCTCGGCATACCCACCAACGGTTTACATCAGCAAGTATATAAGTACTCGGTTTTGGCCTTAACTTGTAAATTTTTCATAAATTTCAACAAGTGTTGGGCGTAACCTTAGTTTAACTTCAACTTGAAAAATTTTCATAAATTTCAACAAGTGTTAAAGATTATCTCGGCTAATTTCAACTTGTAAATTTTTCACAAATTTCAACAAGTGTTAGGCGTATTCATAGTTTAACTTCAACTTGTAAATTTTTCACAAATTTCAACAAGTGTTTAAACATTATCTCGGCTAACTTCAACTTGTAAATTTTTCACAAATTTTAACAAGTGTTAGACGTATCCATAGTTTAACTTCAACTTCTAAATTTTTCACAAATTTTAACAAGTGTTAAACATTATCTCGCTAACTTTAACTTGTAAATTTTTCTCAAATTTCAACAAGTGTTAGACGTATCCATAGTTTAACTTCAACTTGTAAATTTTTCATAAATTTCAACAAGTGTTAAACATTATCTTGGCTAACTTCAACTTTTAAATTTTTCACAAAATTTCAACAAGTGTTAGACGTATCTATTTTCCAACTATTTGCCCCCTAATGTGAACTTAAGTTCCACTTGGGTTCTCATTACGCGTGTATTCTAGAAACATCGGCAAGCATCTTATCAGTCATAAATGTAGAAGAATTCTGCTAAAATTTTATTCATTACTTTGGCAAAAAACAAGAAAAATCTAATGATAGAAAAATTTCAGATTACAAGTGTTCCAGGGCCTTGGCAACTATTTGCCCTCATTATCTTCAAGCCGATATGCCTCATTGCCCAATACCGAAGTGATTCTGTAGGGTCCTTCCCAATTTGGGCCAAACTTACCCTTTCTGGGATCCTTTTTGTTGCCGACGACTTTTCTCAAGACCAGGTCGCCGACTTGAAATTCCCTTGGGTTGACCTTCTTATTATAAGTCCTGGCAAACTGCTGCTGGTATGCTGCGAGTTGAATTGCAGCTTTCTCCATTCTTTCTTCTAGAAGATCCAGATCTCGGGTTAAAAGTACATCGTTAGTTCCATTTTCTACTCCCTAGGTTTTGATCCCTAGGATGCCGACCTCTAGCGGAATGACAGCTTCTGTGCCATAAGCCATGGCAAATGGGGATTCTCCTGTTGATCTTCTTGGCGTAGTTCGATATGCTAGAGTACACTTGGTAGTTCATCCACCCACTTTCTTTTTGCTGCTTGCAGCCTCTTCTTTATCTCATCCAGGATAACTTTGTTGGATGTTTCTGCTTGTCCATTGCTTTGAGGAAAACTTGGGGTTGAAAAAATAATTCTTGATCTTGAATTTTGCACAGAAACTTTTGATTAGCTTACTGTCAAATTGTGTTCTATTGTCGACAACTATTGCTTTTGGAATCCCAAATCTGGTAATGATGTTCCTCCATATGAAGTTCTTCACGTCCACATCTCAGATCTTGGCCAGGGGCTCAGCTTCTATCCATTTGGTGAAGTAATTTGTTGCTACCAGCAAGTACTTCCTTTGCCCAGTTGCTTGGGGCAGTTTTCTAACAAGATCCATGCCCCATTGGACAAACGGCCAAGGACTGGATACTGGGTTTAGATCTGCTGCTGGCTGGTGTATCAGGGGTGCAAACCTTTGTCACTTTTCATATTTCTTGACATAGGGCTCTGCATCTTTCTGCATGTAGGGCCACCAATATCCCTGGGTGATGGCCCTATGAGCTTGTGATCTGCCCCCAGTGTGGCTTCCACAAATTCCTTCATGTATTTCATATAAAAAATCTTCAACTTGTGAAGGATGTACACATCTCAAAAGGGGTCTAGTGGAGGATCTTCTGTAGAGATGTCCTTCCGCTGTTAGACTGAATCTTGTTGACTTCAATCTGATCTTGTGTGCCTCTTTGTGGTCATCTGGCAGCTTTCCTTCCTTTAAGAATTCTACAATTGCATCCATCCAGCTTGGTCCCTTATCCACACACATTGCTTCACGTTTTGTGGTCAGTGGCTCGATGTTGGGGCCCGATAAGTAATCGACCATTATGGTCCTTGCTTTTCCAGGTTGCATTGCACTGGCCAGATTGGCCAGTGCATCGGCGTGACTGTTATCATCTCGGCTAACCTGATGTAGTTGGCAATTCTGAAACAAGGCTACTAACTTGTTAAATTTCTTTGCGTAGGCCGACATCCTTTCATCTCGGGCTGCAAACTCGCCCGTTGTCTGGTTGACTATGAGTTGGGAGTCACAGAAGACTATGACCTCATCTGCTTCTGTTTCTGCTGCTGTTGCCAGTTTCAGTCTTGCAATGAGCGCTTCATACTCTGCTTCATTGTTTAAGGCCTTGAACCCCAAACGAATCGATTGCTCTAGTACCTGCCCATCTAGGGACATCAGTACTACTCCTGCCCCTGCTCCCTGTCGGTTTGAACTTCCATTGACAAACAGTCGAAAGGAGTCGCCGATGTAAATGCTGTAGGGTCTGAGTTTTTCTTCCTTCTTTTGTTTCGTTGCCCCTGGCTGGGCTTCTCCATGCTTGCTTTGACACTGTTTATCTCGGCTCAATGGAGCCCGATATACGATGGCTCCTGGTGTGAACTCGGCCACAAAGTCAGCTAAGACTTGGCCTTTGATTGTTGTTTTGGGTCTGTATTCCAAGTCATACTGGCCCAAAGCTACTGCCCATCTGGCTATTCTTCCTGTTAGGTCTCCTTGCTGCAACAAAGACTTTAATGGATGTTCTGTTAGCACCACAATCTTGTGGGCTTGGAAGTAATGGTTCAGCTTCTTTGAAGCTGTTACTAATGCCAACGCCAACTTCTCTAGGGGTAAATACTTGGTTTCTGCATCAGTCAGGGTTTTGCTTACATAGTAAACAACCTTTTGTTCACCTTTTTCTTCTCGGATTACCACTGCACTTATCGCATGTTCTGAAACTGCCAAGTACAGGAACAGCTCATCTCTAGGTTCTGGATTTGAAAGAACTGGAGCTGTGGTCAGATACTTTTTCAAGTCAGCCAAGGCGGCTTCGTACTGCTCGGTCCATAAGAAGTCTGTGGCTTTCTTCACTAAGTTGAAGAAAGGTTTGCACTTGTCTGAACTTCTGGTTATGAACCTATTCAGGGCTGCGGCCATTCCAGCCAGCATTTGCACCTGTTTAGCCGATGTTAGGATCTTTAGCTCCAGGATGACCTTGATTTGATCTGGGCTGGCCTCAATGCCCCTTCTGGTTACTAGATATCCCAAGAATTTTCCAGATCCGACTCTAAATGCACATTTTGATGCATTGAGTCGGAGACGATATGCTTTAAGGATTTCAAAGACTGCTTTTAGGTCGGCCAGATGACCTTCTGGTTCCTTGGTCTTCACGACCATGTCGTCGATGTAAACTTTCGCTGTTCGGCCGATCAGGTGTCCGAACATCTTGGTTACCAATCTTTGGTAAGTTGCTCCTGTATTTTTCAACCCAAAAGGCATCACTTTTTAGCAGTACAACCCTTTTGGGGTGATAAATGCAGTTTTCTCTTCATCTGGGGGGTACATGGCTATCTGGTGATACCCCCTGTAGGCATCCAGGAAGCTCATCCTTCCATGCCTTGAAGTGACATCCACCAGCTGGTCAATCTTGGGTAGAGGGAAGTTGTCTTTGGGACAGGCCTTGTTTAGGTTGGTAAAGTCCACGCAGACTCTCCATTTACCATTCTTTTTCTTCACCACCACTGTGTTTGACAACCACGTCGGGTAGTTTACCTCTCGGATGGCCCTGGCCTCCAGAAGTCTGTCTACTTCCTTTTCTACTGCCTCGACGTGCATCAACGTCGGTCTTTTTGCTCGTTGGATTATAGGTTTGGCCGACTTGTCAACGTTCAGTTTATGGCAAGTGACCTCGGGGTCAATGCCAAGCATTTCGTAAGGCGTCCAGGAAAACACTTCAATTTTTGCTCTCAGGAAAGCCTCCAACTCTTTTTCCTCTTCTTCGGCTAAGCCCGAGCCGAGAAGGAAGAAGCGTTCTTCATCCCCCTTCTGGACGAGGATTTTCTTCAGTGCTTCTTCACTTTTCTTGGCTGGCTCATTGCCGACATCTCCTAGGACTTCCACATCCTCATCTTCGATTTCTGCCTTCTCTGGTTTTCGTATGCTGTAGATAGATTTCATTGCTGTCATGGAGCAATTCTTTGCCTGCAGCTGATCTCCTTTGACTTCTTCTATCCCATGCTCTGTTGGAAATCGCAGTAGTTGGTGCAATGTTGAGGGAACAACCCTCATTGCATGCAGCCATGGCCTCCCCAGAATTGCATTATAAGAGGAGGGTGTGTTGATTACGGTGAACTTTGTCCGTATCTTCCTGGTGCCAGCCTGCACCTCCAAGTTCGTTGTTCCCAGTGGCCACGTCGGCGTTCTATTGAACCCGACCATTGTGCCATTGGATTGCTCCATGTCGTCTGGGTGAAGGCCTAGCTCCTTGTAACACTTGACATACATGATGTTACAAGAGCTACCTTGGTCAATCAGGATGCGATTCACTTGGCACTCCCCAACCTGGAGGGATACTACCAAGGCATCGTTATGTGGATGCTGTACCATCTCAAGGTCAGCTTCAGTAAAGGACACTACTGGTCCCTGACAATCCTCGGCCCGATGTCGTTTCTCCCCGACCTGGTACACGTGTTGTAAGTGTTTTACCTTTTGGGTCTCCCCCCGTATTTCGTTTTCGTCAACCTTCGAGTGAATTACATTAATTACCCGAGGTCTTCCTGCCTGCGGTTGTTATACTGGGAGGGTGGAGCTGCTGGTGCCTGTGGCAATCTTGCTTGTTCTTCCCTTGTCCTGGCCTCATCTACAAGGTCCTTTAAATGGCTTTGCCTTACCAGGTCTTCCAAGTGTGTTTTCAGGGCTCTGCAACCCTGAGTCATATGCCTATCTTCGTTATGGTAAGCACAATGCTTACCAAGGCTTCTTCTCATAAATTCTCCTAGCACCCTAGCTGGTGCTCTGAAATAGGGCTGGGATCGGATTTTGTCTAGGACTTTATGAATTAGGATTCAGAACACAGTTGTGACTGCCTATGTAGCTCTCAGTCCTATCTCCTTGTTGGACCCGTTGTTACCTCGGCCTCGCTTCGGCGAGCCGTTAACCTTCTCTTACTTTGTCTCCTTATTTCCTGAGGTGTCTTCCTCGGCTCTAGCATGCTTCTCAATTCTGGCCATGAGCTCTTCCATGCTTTTTGGCAATATCTTTGCCAAAGACTTTCGTAGTAGGCAGTCGTCTTTTAGGCCGTTCTTGAAAGATACGACCGCCACCTCTTGGTTACACTCGGGTATTCGGTTGAACACCTCGTAGTACCTTTTTACGTAGGCCCTAAGGCCTTCATCCTTACTGATTATCAGAGCCAACAATGCGTCCACCCTCAATGGTTGTAGCTTGTTTGTCACAAACCTGGCCACGAACATCTCGGCCAGGCCTTCCCAGGTCTTCACACTTCCCTTCGGCAATTTGTGGAACCAATCTGATGCAATCTCCTCGAAGGATGAGGGGAACACTTTGCAGAGCAACGGTTCGTTCCCACTATACAATGCCATTGAGTTCAAGTATAATCCAACGTGGAAGTTGGGGTCTGGCTTTCCATCGTATATTTGGAACCTCGGCATACTGAATCTCTTCGGCGTCTCAAATTTGTTCAATTCCACTGAGAATGGTGTTCTCGGCTTAACAAGTGAAGTTACCTCGGCATCAGCATTATGTTGTTTCCTTTTGAGGTAATCTCTCAAGTCATCCTTGCTCCGCCCAGGAGCTCGGCTATCTCCCGACTTCAGTCTTTTCTGCATACTACTCTCAACTTCGTTGTGGGCCCTTTTCGACCTGTCTCCATGAATTGTGTCGAAGCACAGCTCCTGCCTTTGAACATACCGATGTTCTCTAGGGTCTGCTTCTTTAGTGCGATGTGTCCTTTGTGACTCTTCTCTCATCGACTCTCCTCGCTTGACCTCCCTGGAAGGCCGGTGAGAGTGTTTTTCGCTTTTGGTGTGCTGAGGGGTTGCAGAGACTGTTTTCTGCCCTCACTTCTAGGCATTGGCCGTTGGAATCGGCGTGTCCTGTAGTGGGAATGGTGGCTGCATGACGTTGTTTTGCATCATAAAATTGACGACCGATTGCAGGTTTGCCAATTTGTTTGCCATCTCTTTCACCTCTTCGTCCCTCCGCAGGCATCTATTCTTCCATACCTAGAGGTCATCCTCGTTGTAGTACCCACTTCGATCTGGTTCCCTTGGCACGTCGCCACCCTGGCCAACGTCTTTCCTGCCGTGATTCTGGTTCTGAGTCTCCTCGTTGTGGCCATCTCCCTCTATATTAGGATCAGTGTGCTTACCGTTCTCGGCAGGGGTTTCGTTTCCAACCTTATCCTTCTGTCCATCGCTGGCCATCTATTCTCCTTTCTTTCCCACAAACGGCGCCAAATTGTGTGAGTGAATTTCCGATCACACTGCCAACTTAGTATTTAGTTGGAGAGTACTGGCAGAATAGATGACACCTGGCTGACCTGCAACAGAAAGAGAAGATTTCGGCGGTGGTTTGTCCACCCACGGGCACTCCGACGATCAAGTCAGTATATCTCTCAAAGATAATCAATTGCTAAACTCACTATTCTGAGTACAAATTGCGTACCTTAGACCCATCAGGGGTGCCTTTCTTTTATAGTTAACTCAATCCTAGTCCCCATAGAAGCCTAGCTTTAATGGACTTCTGCTCAGTGCTTATCCTTGACTCTCCAAGAGATAAAGATACACTCCCTAAGAGTGTTATCTTTATTCATGCTAAAGTCCTTCCTCATTCTAGGACTCTTGTGCCTTATCCGCTTATCTCGGATTCCGATATCTTCGGAGATAACCTCGGTCTAACCGAGATCACCTCGGCGTCATAACCTGGACACATGACACCTCGGCTGACACGTCGGTGTCACCTTGGCCACGTGTTGGGACTCAGAAAATATATCCCCACAATTATCATATCAAAACCAAAAAAGTTAAGAGTTCTTCCTAAATGAAGTTGATTTAGCCATGCTAAATTAGCTAAAAACACACAAAAAAAAAATAGTCAAGCTAAATTAGTTATTTCGAAAGAAAGATCTTCCGCCCTTAAAAGACTTTTTTAGTTTTAGTCGTTGTCAACTAGTAATCGGGAACTAGAAGTCCGCCTCCTCAGACTACTTTCTCCGGTTTCCGCAACTATAACCATTTGTCATTCTGATTACTTCATCCATAAACCCTTTTTTATTATTTCAAAATACCGGTACGCTCTAAAAAAGAGTCAAGGATAAGCTTGTATTGGATTTCCCAACTTTATTTTCACACACAATATGCTTCTTCAAGCGGTTGGTTTAAAAAGGTTTTTCCTTACCCTGCTATCGATTCCATTCGTGCCAGCTACGATAGGTCAAAGCGCTCCTCTTCATCCCAGATCGAAGAAGAATACCATGGGTCATGGTGGATAATTCTTCGTTTGATTTGGCTTATGACTTGTTGCTGAATTTGACGAAGCAGGTCCTAGGTCATAAAACCGGTATTCAAATCAAGCCTAGCTCAGCAAAGGAGAAGGTACTTCAAAGTTTGGATTAAAAAGAAAAAGGATTCTTTGTTATATGTTTATCATTTATAGAAGAAATGCACCCCACACTGTTTTTTTTCAGTATATTATATAACACGAGTTTGTTAATGATAGTCTTAAGAGTTGTTAATAAAAAAATAAATATCGAAAAACTTATAATCTCAATATATATTTCACACATTTTAATACATTTTTGTATACATTTTCCACACTTTTTTAATACTAACAGCAACCTCAAATGTTGTTTTTAGCATTTTTCATATAATAACACAGTATTTTCCATATAATAATAAGTATATATAGATACTGGAAAGTTAGCTTTTTTTGGTTAATTTTTTTTTAAAAAAAAAACTTAAAAATTATTAAAGAAAAAGAAACTCATACATCTCACTCATTCATGGTTTTTTATGTAATTAAAAAGTCATTTTCAAACAAAATAATTTTTTTCACTTACAAAAAAAAAATTCAAAAAATCTTTAAAAAAATGTCAAACTCCAAGCCATTCAATGGAAGAGGTTCTGGATGAAAATTAGGGCTGAGTAAGGAATTCGTGAAATCTGTAATTCGATCCAGTTTAATCTAATTTGGATAGTTTGGATTGATTTTTTAAATTCGTGATTCGATTCTGGATTGAAGAATTAAAAATCCGTAGTCCACGGATTGGTTCCGAATTGAACCTCACGGTTCCTGATTGGAATCGATCCGGACCGTATATAAATAGTCTATATTTTTATTATACATCTTCCCCCATAGTATCTTCTCCTATTCCATATAAAACTTAAACTTAAACTCAAACTTAAATCTACATAATATCTTCTTTTAATATTTTTGTTTGTTAGTTTTTAATTTTAATTTGTAATGGTCTGAATACTTATGGTGAAATCAGTTTTCTTTTGATTGTTTAAATTCCAGAACAGTATGTCGCTATTATAGAAAGACATGTTTGTGACACCCTGAACGTTTAATTAAATATCACATAAATATTTATAATTATATAATTATGATTGTATGTAGTAATATATTATTTAATAATGACAATAATAATAAAATAAATATATAGAATAAGAATAATAATAATATGTAATAGTAAAACAAAATAATTAATATTATTACGTAATAGTAAAACAAAATAATTAATATTATGATGGAATTTTATAAAATATAGTTTAATTTATTAATTAGAGTTAATGTAAAATTAAGGCAAAATAATATATATATATATATATATATATAAGAATCAATTTGGCTTTAGCTTATGTATGATATAGGAGGATTTTTTGGAGATTAGCAAATCAAACATTAATTAGAGGAGATTTGGCAATTGTCCTGGAGATATAGTATTAAGCCACCTATGCCACCTAAACAAATAAGAGAGGTGAGTCATCAATATGGAGCGATCATAACGGGATGAATCAGCACTAAGCAACGTGTATATACAGGGAGGGGCCTGTGAAGTAATAAGGGACCAAATGGAAAGAAAAAGAGAGAGCGAGGGAGATAGAAGCAAGAGAATACAACAAAGAAAAATGTTTAAGGGTTCGAAATCAGTGGCTCGAATTCGGCTCGAAACTCAAAACGACATCGTTTTGAGTTTTAATTTTTTTTTTCTTTTTTTTTTGGTTCTTTTTCTTTCTTTTCTTCTTCTTCTTCGTTTTGAACACAAGAGAAGAGAAACAGAGGTGAGAGAGAGAAACAGAGGCGAGAGAGAGTCGTCGCAGCTCGTCGCTCGTCGGCCGATCGTCGTAGCTCGTCGGCCGATCGTCGCATCGCAGCCCCGCCTCTGCCTCTGCCTCTGCCCGCCTCCGCCTCTGCTTCTGCCTCCAGCCAGATTTTGATGGTCCCTCCAGTTCTGCTTCTGCTTCTTCTTCTTCTTTTTCTTCTTCTTCTTCTTCCTTCTCTTCTCCTTCTTCTTCCTTCTCAAATTCGAGCCAAATTCGAGTCGGGGCTTTCGGGCTCTGTAGCAGGACTGTACAGCAAAAATAGAAAGCAATTAGTAAGACTCAATATTAAGGTGAGTTATATTATACATTGAGTCACCACAGTATATTTTACGTATATTTTGACTTACCATAATTTATTTTATACAAGTTAGGTTTTATAAAATATATTAATATTTCAATTACGTGGGTTATTTTTTAAACTCTATTTGTTTAAAATGAAACCTATGGATATGTTTGTTTAAATTTTAGTATACATTTGACTATGACCTTATAAACAATTATATTTTGTAAGTACCACCACGAGAGTTCCACGCCTTGGGGGACTTAAATAACCATTGACCTCTGTTTGGCCACTTTGTGGTCCTCTGTTTGTTATGGATCCATTGACCTCTGTTCTAATTGTCACTTCTATAACCTCTGTTCTGTTCAGTACCGTGGTTATGGTTATTAATTTACATAATTTTTGTATTTCAGTTTCTGCCATTTAAATGATTTATTTACCAAATTGAGTTATGTAAATATTTTGGCCTAACTAACTATCCATGGTTATTTTGTATTCCCTATACTCTTGGCATAATATTTCTCACTCTGCTGTGTGCTTATAGCTGTTACCATTTCACGTGACAAGATGTAGGGAGAACCCATAACCTCACGTAATGGAACCCGCACAAGGATTGATGTTGAACTACTATTTTGTCTTTCTTTTCTTTTTTTTTTTTTTTTTTTATATATATTTTTGCTCCCTTTTGTCTCTACTCGGGGCCGGTCCCTGAATAATAAATTAATAAATGCCTTATAGATGTATTTTCTCTTATTAAAATAGTAAAATGGATTAATTTCCTATTTAATTATTTTTATTTCCGCTTGCGCAATTTAATTTGCTACGAATAGAATAAGTTAGCAAGTTGCGATTCCAACCCTAAGCCCTGGGGTTGGGTCGTGACAATGTTGCTATTGTGGAACTAATATAGCGTTATGTTTATATTTTTATGAAATTAAACTATTATATATATATATATGTTATTTAATTATGTGAATCCGTGGTCCTAAACCGATCCAATCTGTATTTAAATGGATTGGTTCCATGATTTAAATGGATTGGATTGGATTTGTTCTAATTTTTCAGGAATAGTAGAAAACGGATTGATCCTGATATTAACCAAATCCAGACCATGCTTACCCCTAATGAAAATGCCTTTACAAATGGAGCCTTAGATCATAGATTTAGCTAAAAATTTAAAAAGAAAAAGGACAAAAGATAAAAATAATGAGAATGAAATATAAGTTAAGTCTTTTTTTCTTTTCTTTTTTTTCTCTCTTTTTTTTTATTATTCCTGTGTAAATTCTAATGCAAAGAAAGTGTTAAAAGAGTAAAAATTCAGGAGGGCTCTTGCTTGTTGGTTGTCGGTAGGTACTGCACATGGACAATGTGTTAAATTGTCTAACCCCCTCACCCGATTTTGCTGCACTTTCATTTATTCACTCATTCACAATAACTTCTCTAATTGTAGGTAAACAGTGCATATAATATGCAGTCACGAAAGTCATGCAACCATTCAAAGCTTTGAGACTTTTTTTTGTTTTTTTTGAAGACATTATATTAACTACCCAATTTGATCGATCTACTTCTCTCGAAGAATTTGTTGTCACTACTGTGTTATGGGTCGTAAAATTTTAATGTGAATGGGATAGCCGTTTGAGTTTTGCCACAACCAAGGACGGAATGTACATATGTGTACAATTTGTATTTCTCTCGTGAAAATGCTCATTTTGTTTTTCAAATATTAAAGTTTCATAAATTTTTATAGCATTTTTGTAATTATCTTGTTGATATCTATGGAGTAAGATTTATGTTTTCTATAAATATTTTAAATAAACTAAGTTTAAGAAAATTTCATTATCTTAAAATTAGCTTGAACAATAAAATTTTACTATATGAATTTTAGTAGTGTTCAAATTAGCCAATAAACTGAAGAACCGAACCAAATCAATCTCTTTGGGTTGGTTTGGTTTTTGAGTGCATTGGTTTAGTTTTGGATTTTCAGACCATCAAACCGATAGAATTAGTTTGGTTCTTGGTTTAAGTATTACGTAAACTGAACCTATATATATGTATATATATTTTAAAATTTTATTTATATTGACATGTTTTCACCTTATTGCTATTGTTAGTAAAAATTATGCTAAGTCTTGATTGACAGAGACTTAACAACAATTTTAACCAAACAACCAAATAGAAAATCAGATGACTGTGCAAAGGTTCTAAACTGCATTGAAAGTACAATGACTTCTTTGGAACAATTAACAATCGAAAGCGTGAAGTATCCAAATAAACAAAGACAACTCCAAATAAATTATCTAAGTTTACAAGAACTACAAGTCACAAATTACAAAGAAAACGACTCATAAAAATTAAGATAATGTACTCCTAAAAATAAAGAAAAAACTCTAATGAATTTGATGATTTCTTGATCCCTTGCTTACTCTTATTCCTTCTTCAGCCTATTTTTAGGCTTGACATTGCCACAAACTGTTGCTAACCATGCTGTCACAAACTGCTCCACCATAATAACATGTTGCTGCCGTTGCCACAAACTGCTGATTAGAATTATGGTTTCACTATTTAACTGTTTGGGTGTGCATTAATATAGTGAAACCATAATTCTAACCCCGAAACCAACCCAAGCTACATTGGATTAGGTTGGGTTGATTTAGTGCATGATTTGTTTAGTTCTAAATGTAAAAATTAAGAAGGATTATGATTAGATTAATGCCAAATTTAATGTCACACCAAACCAAAACCAACCTATGAACATTAATGAATTTAACAGTTAAATAGTGAAAGCATACCGCCAATACCATCTCAAACCACTGCACATACCATAACTTTTACGGTGGTTCTACATACACTAATTAGTATATACATTAGTGTACCAACTAATGTTATGATATTATTATTGACCATATTTATTGTACAAGTTACAAATACCCAAAACCATATAAATGATATCGCATCATCTATCAGTACACTAGTGTGTATATTAATTAATATATATAGCATTATTCTAACTCTTATTGTCGCTAGCAAAAATATTAACCACAGTGGATCTCAAAAAAATTATAAGTAAGGTAAATCAGTCTCAAGAAAAAAATTATAAATATGGGAAATGTGGACCTTATCCATTAAAATTCAAAAATAGAGGAGCTTATTAATTAAAAACTGTTAAGGAGTCTTTTCCCCATTGAAAAACTATAGTGAGGAATTTTTGAATTTTTGATCAAATTTCTCATAAAATTTTATCGACAATGCTTTCATCTTTGTCTTCTTTTTTGGTAAATTAAAAATGAATTTTTTTTTTTGGGTAAATATTAGTTTTGTTTTTTAAAAAAGTGGAATAAATTCCAAAACTTTTAAATTTTTTGAAACAAAAAAAGTATGTTTTCATTTATTTTTAAAATAAGTTTTCACTCATTACTCCTTCTACCAGACATCTCTGGCAAGCCTCTTGCAATCTTTGATGGTGATCCGGTGAGCTCCGGCAATCGGCCAACCACCCCTCTGATCTCCAGCCACCTTTGCCGCTAGCCACCGCATTCGGAAACTTACCAAACATGTTTCTTCGGTTTGAAATGCCCAATGGCATCCTTCAATTCTTGACAAATGGATGCATTAGTCTTGGAACTAGGTATGGGCCTTATTTGGGCCACCTACTTGGCACAGTTGGATATTAATGGTACTTGGACTTTGTATATATCTCTATAGCCCTTAAATATTTGGATATTAATGGTACTTGGACTTTGTATATATCTCTATAGTCCTTATATATTTGATGAATTTTTTAATTTCCAAAAACCTTTTTTGGGTACTGTGATAAAAACTTCATACTTACATTGTGTTTGAATTATAAATTTGAAAAAAATTTACAAAAAAAAAAGAAAAATGAAGAAAAAAAAATTAGTTTACCCTTTATTTACGTTTCTCTCACAGTTTTCCTTTCCGATTCTCTTTTCAAATTTCTATTCAAATTTATGAGCAAAATACAATTTCAAATATAATTCTGCCATTGTAACATGTAAATTAGTGTTTCAATATATAGTTAAAAAAATAAAAAATAAAAAAACTTTAAGGCTGTGTTTGGGTTCTAAGGTCAAGCCCATTGAACAATTGGGCTTCATATTGGGGTTGAGACACCAATTCACTCTAGTTCATTAACTGCGTGAAGGCTGCAGCCCTACAATTAATAGGCCCCTAACTAACACAGTGCCAACCAAGGAAGGTAGAGCATGGTTTGGTTTACTATTCAACCATAATTTTTGAAGGGGAAGTTGATGTAATAGGTGGGCTATGAAGCTATCGTGACATGTGTACATGATGTTTCTAATTATAGAGGTGGCGTAAAAGGAATGGACTAGATTGATCTTATTTTTATCTTACTGAGCACGGTGATTAAATTAGCTCTACTCATTTTGTGATGATTACTCTTACCAATATGAGAGCACCATTTTTGGATGAACTTAGCACAATAACATAGTACTTTTGGATTGATAAGAACAATAGTCACAAAATAAATGGAGTTGATCTAAATAATCTTAGTCGATAGAATAGGAAATAAGATTAATCTCATCCATCTCATTTGTGTGACCTATGTAATTGAGAGTATCATATACACATGCTACGATAATGCTCCCAAACTACTCAATAACCACGCAAGGATACAATTAAGCAACAAACCACATACATGTAGTTGGAGATCAGCTTGGGCTATGCTATACACGCAATAATTATACAGAAATCTCAAATACAAGTAGAGACAACCATGGCATGATCATATTAGAAAATCCATTAACAAACCCCCCAAAAAAACATATTTAACACAAAAGTTTCATTAACAAAAGGTTCAATTACAACTAGTTCTTCACCTCAATCCCCCACATATCCAAAACCCATTTCACTCAGACCTCATCTTATTGAGCTGGTTCAAAGCTGGCTGTAAAATATTATAAAGAACCCAAAGAATAGCAGGAGAAATGACAAACAACAGGAGCTGCCCCCTATTGTCACTTGAAGCCTGTGCTGCTGCCATCGCATGAGGGGTTGACATGAACCCTGAGGCAGCAGCCAACCCACCTATCCCACCAAGCCCAATGATGACCCCCCTAATGCTCCTCATTTTGTTGACCTGGTTCAAAGCTGGTTGAAGGATGTTGAAGAGAACCCAAGCAATGGCTGGAATGATTGGCAGGAGGAGTGCTAGGCCCCGGTTATCGCCCTCAGCGATGTCGGCAATTTGTTGGGCTGCCATGGCTGGATCACATGAGGTTAGGGTTGCGAAAATGGCTCCAGCGAGGGCAGTGCTGGATAGGGGTGATGGGTTAGAGATGGTGAGGCCTTTTGGGAGGTTTTGGATGGAGAGGAGGGAGGTGCAGGTGGTGGTGGTGGGTAGTTTTGTTGTTGGCTTAGATGGGTTGTGGGTTTTAGGGGTGGTGAAGCACTTGGCATTGAGCATGGCCATCGTTGCTATAGTTGCTGCCATTGGTGTCGTGTGTTCTTGTTGAGCTTAGTTTTAGCTTATTCTGTAGGTGGGATTGGAAGGCTTGTGAGATGAGAGAAAAGCTTAGGAGAGAGAATAGCTTCAAGGGTTGGCTGTGATGGAAAAATGCGATCCAATAGAATTGTGATATGTGGATTGCTTCTCTTATCCAAAGTGCTATTGGTGAGATATGGACCTCATATTTCATCCCCCAACAAAGCTTCTTATCACTTCATCACCACTTAGTATTTTTATCCCTCTCCCAATTAAGCAACGAATTCTCAATATTACTTATTTGTCTTCAAGGATTTCCTAGAGACCACTTCAATAGACAAACTTTTAATTGATAGAGTTCTAAATTTGAAAATTACAAAATCTTTTTAAAAATTTCGAGTAAAAATTTGAGTATTCCTAAATTTTGGGGGGAAAAAAATGGATAAAACTTAATTTGATACAAATTTGAGTTGAGGAGTCGAGAATTTTAAGTGATTTTTGTCCAAATTTAAATGTAATGTAAGTTTGAATCAAGGGGTAGAGATGTCCATAGTGAATCTAGACCATCTAGAGTAGAAATAGTGAGATAATCACTTGTTTTTATTTTGGAAATGTTAGAATAATAACTCACTAGTTGACCTTATAGTAAAGTTTGTCATTAATATAAAAAAATTAGAATTACTTTATACAAAAAAAATTGGGTAAATTACAAACACATCCCCTGAGATTTACGTAAATTACAAATTATCCCCTGTGATTTTGGAAATTACATTATGTCTCCTAAGATTTTTAATGAAAAATGCTTCGGACCCCCACTGGGGGTCGACCCCCAGTGAGGTGGCGCGTCGTGATTGGACAAAAAAAAAAACTGTTTTATTTTATTTATTTATTTTTTTTGAGTTTCAGCTAGTGAGGGCTCGCCACCTCACTAGGGGTGCGACCCCCACTGGGGGTCTGCAGCATAGTTGATTTTTAATAAATTATCAAGTTAATTAATAGTTTTTAATAATATTAAAATTTTATTTCAATTAATAATTTAGATAATTTTATTATTGTATAGGTGAACAGTCAGAAATTTCATTTTTTTAATTAATTCTGTTAAATAAAAAATTATGACATGGAGGTATTTGTAATTTTTTAAACCATAGGGGTAATTTGTATTTTAAGCAAACCTCAGGAGGTGTATTTGTAATTTATCCAAAAAAATTAGGTGCATAAAGAAAATCAAATATTGAATGAATGTGAGATAAAATATTTACAATTATAAATACAAACATGTTTACAACTATAGATGAGAATAATTTTTATTTCACATTTGTGTATTTTGTATCGCATTCTTTTATGTACACATAACACAACTGTACCATATAAAAAAATTCAATGAGAATGAGAATAAGAATATTTGAAGTATGCCAACAAAGCTTTATGAAGTCATCCAATCCATGTAAGTTATGAGCCGGGATGGATGGTCCAATCCCACCCTCATCCATGGGCTAATCATATAAACACTGTATGAGTGTGCGTGGGGTGCTCACTTCTCTCTCATTTCTATTCCCGTACCTCTTGTAAAATCAAGGGTAATTTACATCATTGGCCTCTTTGATTTGAGTAAAATTTCACTTGCAATCTCTGTAATTTTAATTTTATTTATTTAAATACTAAATTTTCAATTTCATTTTAATGTAATCTCTTTCAATTGGTGCTAACATTTTAAACAAGAAATAACTTGGATGAAACTAAAAAGACTAAAGTAAAATTTGTAAAAAAAAAAATAAGTCACTGACGTAATTTATTTATTTTTCTTTCTTGTGTAGGAATTGATAAATTTTTCAGGTGAATTGCATATGGCTTAATCTGTTCAAAATGCTAAGGTGCCGTTTGGTAACACTTACGTTTTCAGTTTTCTGTTTATATTTATAAAAATTTTAAAAACTCAATAAAAACTTGTTTGGTAAAATTTTTGATTTATAAATCAGTGGTCTCAGTTCATAAATTTGGCCAAAAAATGTGTTTCTATTTTGAGTTTTCAAATTTTTTTTTTTTACCACCCAACACTAGCCACCACCCGCCACCATTTTCCACCACCGTCTTCCGCCACCACCACCCACCCAACAATCAGTTTTAACTTCCAACCAGCATTACAAGGAAAGCATGCCAAGTGGCATGGCAGTTGACACCCCCAACTGCCTAGGGACTTAGGAACATTTCTGGAGCATAACTGCTCTTAACTGCTGCTATGTTTCAGCCTTCATTCCAGATGTCCAGACTTGCCTTGTCTTTGCCCATCATGGGTAACTGCTGCAAACTGACATGCATAACTGCTAGGAACTGCCATGTTGTTTGCCTCATCAAGTCAGCCACGAATTTGGTTGCCTTGGCCTCCAGACCAAGTTCTGCCCACTGATTGTTTTGAACCCCCAAGCATGCTGCAGCCCACATTCGGGTCATGTTAATGCCTTGCATCTGTGCAACGGCTGCACATACTTTGGCCAAGGGTTGTGCTGCTGCCTCAGCACTTGGACAACATTTTACCTTGCTGTCTTGGCATGCCTCCATCATGCCTTGGTCTTGGTTGGTCATGGGCACAAGGTGCTGCCAATGCCAACCATGCAGCCTTCAAGTTGAAGGTGCTAACAAACCACCCCCACCAGAAGAAGCCGACGTCCTCGTCGGTAAAGCCTCTAAGTAGTCCGTAATTTGCTTCTCAAACTGCCATAGAGTCACATCTTTTTCCCAACTTGCATCTGCTTCGGGAGAACCCTTCCACTTAACCAAGTAATGAGTTCTTCGATTTTTCTTGCTTTGTCCCTCTGTTTTGTGATCCAAAATCTGTTCCACCTCTTTGTCAAACTGTTTTCTGATCACCGGAGGGGCGCGTCGAGCTTGCGTCCGTGTTAGGTTAGCCTGATCCTCGTTATAAGGTTTCAGGTAGCTAACATGGATTGTTGGGTGTATCTTCAACCGATCAGGCAGTTTCAGCCTGTAAGCAACATTTCCCACACGTTTTAGAATTTCAAAGGGTCCATCATATTTTGGAACTAAGCCGCGGTGCGCTGTCTTGCTACTTATCTTTTTCCAAATCTGTGGAGTAAGCTTCAGCAACACCTTGTCTCCCACTTTGAATTCCAAGGGTCTTCGCCCTTTGTCAGCATACTTTTTCATCCGCTTGCTTGCCTTAGCCAAACTATCTTGTGCTTCATCTAGCATGTCTTGTTTAGCTCTTGCAAACCGGTATGCTGCGGGACATCTACCTCCTGATCCAGTCCTTGCCACTTCATGCGGAGTGAGGGGCTGTTGCCCCGTGGCTAATTCAAATGGACTCATTCCTGTAGCAGATGACCGATGCAGATTATAACAAAACTGTGCGCTATCCAACAGGTCAACCCAATTCCTCTGACTTGCAGTCACATAATGTCGGAGGTATTCTTCCAGCAATGCATTCATTCTCTCGGTCTGTCCATCCGTCTGAGGATGATTTGCTGTAGAAAACTTTAATTCGGATCCCATCAAGTTAAATAGCACAGTCCAAAACCGTCCCGTAAAACGGGTATCCCTGTCGCTAACAATATCCTCGGGCAAACCAAAGTATTTTACCACATACTTATAAAAGAGGTCTGCCGCAACATCCGCGGGACAAGCATGAGGAGCAGGGATAAATACAGCATATTTAGAGAAACGATCAACAACAACCATAACAGAACGCATACCGTTCACCTTTGGCAACCCGGATATGAAGTCCATGGAAACAGACACCCATGGCTTCGTTGGAATAGGCAACGGCTGCAGCAATCCAGCGGCCTTCTTTCTTTCTGTCTTGTCCAATTGGCACACTAGGCAAGTTTTGACGTAGGCTTCTACATCATCCTCCATTTTTGGCCAGCAGTAGGAACGAGACAGTAAAGCCATCATGCGTTGTTGTCCGGGATGACCCGCCCATTGCGGATCATGAGTTTCTCTGAGCAATTCCAATCTTAGTCCACCAACACTAGGGACATATAGTCTATCTCCTTTGCCGTGGAGTAGATCATTTTCCAGCCAATAGCGACGCACAGTGCCATCTTTCACTTGCTGAACCAGCCTTTGATATTCAGAATCAATTGCAGCACTTGCCCGAATTCTTTCCAACAGTTGAGTCTCAATGTTCGTTATCGCAGCAACGTAGTCCACAATTTCCTTCCGACTTAAAGCATCAGCAACCTGGTTGTGGCGTCCAGGTTTGTGTCGCCATTCGAAGTCATACTCCTCCAGGAACTCTTGCCATCTGGCCTGCCTTGGAGACAACTTCTTTTGTGTTTTGAAGAAGGTATTTGCCACATTGTCCGTCAATACCATGAATTTGGTTCCCAGCAGGTACACTCTCCAAATCTGCAGACAATGCACAACTGCTGTCATTTCCTTTTCATGGGCAGAATACTTCTTCTCCGCATCATTCAGCTTCCGACTTTCGAACGCAACCGGGTGCCCCTCTTGCACCAGCACACCGCCAATAGCCTTATCAGAGGCATCAGTGTGTAATTCGAATGGAAGTTCAAAATCAGGTAACCGCAAAACCGGTTCACTTGCAACAGCCACTTTCAATTTGTCAAAGGCCGCTTGACAACTTTCATCCCACTTCCAGGGTCTGTCTTTCTTGAGCAAATCTGTTAGAGGTGCTGCCTTCTTTGAGTATCCCTCAATGAATTTTCTATAATAGTTGGCTAAACCCAAAAAGGAACGCAACTCAGTCACTTTGCTTGGTGCTTGCCAATCCGTGATTGCATGCACCTTTCTGTTGTCCATCTTTACATGGCCTTTACAAATTACATGCCCTAAGAACTTAATCTCCCGTTGGGCAAACTCGCATTTTTCCTTCTTGACATACAACTGGTGTTCTCGTAACCGAGAGAACACCTTCCGAAGATGGGACAAGTGATCCTCTAGGGACTCACTATATATTACAATGTCATCCAAATAAACGACAACGAACTGATCGACATAATCATTAAATACGTCATTCATAAGATTACAGAATGTAGCCGGGGCATTTGTTAACCCAAACGGCATTACTAGGAACTCAAAAGACCCATACCTTGTAACACAGGTGGTCTTTGACTCGTCTCCTTCAGCCACTCGAACTTGCCAATAACCAGCACGTAAATCCAATTTTGTGAAGTAAGTGGCTTTGCACAGTCGATCGAACAGGTCTGCCACCAAAGGGACTGGATACTTGTTCTTTATAGTCACTTTGTTGAGAGCCCGATAGTCCACACACATGCGCAAACTTCCATCTTGCTTCTTTTGAAAAAGCACCGGGGCACCGTAAGGGGCTTTGGATGGCTGAACCAGTCCAGCATCCAACAAGTCCGTCAATTGCGTTCGCAACTCCGTAAGTTCCATTGGGGACATTCTGTAGGGTGCCTTTGCTGGAGGCTTAGCACCCGGAATCAACTCAATCTTATGATCAGTGGCACGCCGAGGAGGAAGGGACTTTGGCAACTCCGGAGGCATCACATCCTCAAATTCCCTCAATACTTCTACCACTTCATCCGGCACTTCTACTAACAGATCAGGTTTGATTTCCACCAAGGCAGCAAGATAAGTCTCTGCACCCTTTTTCAAACCGTTGTGCACTTGAATGGCTGAGAGGGTCCCCGTCTTCCTCTTTGTGCCCTTGCCTTTGTCTGATTTACTGCAACCAGCGACAAAGCAAGGCTTGTCTTCATCCGAAATCAGTATCCCACCCAAATATGGCATTAAAGCCACTTTTGCAGTCACAAAGAAGTCATTTCCTAAGATGACATCGAAATCATCCAAAGGAACCACCATCAAGTTAACCCGTCCAGTCCAATCTCCAACTGTGATTGATACTTTGGAAGCCATTCCTTGCACCGATTGAGCCGCTGAGTTCACGGCCTTGATTCGACTGGCGCTTTGGGTCACTTGTAATCCGAGGGTCTGCACAACTTTTTCTGACATAAAGTTATGCGTGGCACCGGTGTCTACCATCGCAGCAATGTCGGTACCCGCCAATGTCACCTTGACATACATTAGACCAGTGGTAGGGGCTTTGTCCACATGAATTGCATTGAGCAATTGTAAGGGGTTTACCCTAGTCGGCCCCTCAGAATCCGACTCCCCTTTGCCATCTTCTGCGACCATAGCATTCAATTTCTCACGCTTGGGACAGTCTTTCGCTCTATGGGGTCCATCACAGATGAAACACCCTTTGTTAGATTTCCCACCGTTGGTCTGAGAAGAATCCCCTTTATGTTTGTACTTGGAACCCTCTTTCCCCTTCCTGAAACCAGACTTCTTCTCTCCCGTCTTCTCTTTTCCTTTCTTCTTGGATTTGCTGGTTTCAGTAGTGGGTTCCTTGCTTAACTTGTAGTCAAGCAACCCGTCTGCAGCAGCCATGGCAGAGGGCAAATCTTTGACACCGAGTCTTCGAAGTTCTAACTGGGCCCAATTCTGCAACCCAGACATGAAATTGAAGAGTTTGTCTTCCTCCGACATGTTCTTGATGTCCAGCATCAACGAACTGAATTCTTTCACATAGTCCCTCACCGATCCAGCATGCTTCAACCGTTTCAAGGCGTCCCTTGCAACCCAAGATGTGTTGCACGGAAGGAATTGTTCCTTCATTTCCTTCTTAAGAGTATCCCAAGTTGAGATCTCTGTCCGAGCATCATCCCCGACACGAGTACGCCACCAGAGTTTTGCATCACCGGTAAGGTACATGCTTGTGATTGTTACCTTCTCTCCTTCTGGCACATGAGCAGCCTTGAAGTACTGCTCCATGTCCCACAGAAAATTCTCAAGTTCCTTTGCACTCCGATTTCCAGCAAATGCTTTAGGGTCTGGAACTTTGATTTTCGAAGGAGCCTTTTCAGAATTCGTATGCCCACAGATGGCCTTCTTCAGAAGGGACTGTTCATCCACAATTTCTTGAATTTTGTCTTTCCAAGAATCCGAAATGGCCAGGACATCAGACAGCACGTCTTTGAACCGATCTGCTGTCGAGGACTCAAGAGCAAGAAGCCTTGTGCCCACAGCATCCAATCGATCCGACAGTGAGATATTCTCATCAGCAGGGTCACCAACAAGATTTTCCAACCGAGTTACCCTGTCTTTTAAGGCATCCATGCCAGAAACCATTAGAGCAAAACCGTGCTCTGATACCAATTGTTACAGGGTCAATTTTCGTTTCAAAAATTCCAGCCTGTAATGGCACTAAGTTGGATACTTAGTCTCAGCCAAGTATGTATACACACACACACAGAGTGTTATAACAAGTAAGAATAGGCAGCAAGTAATTACAGGAAAAATCCCAACCTTTATTGATTGCACCAACAATACAAAGGATGCCTATGGAACTCTTACAAAACACTTAGTTAATTTTCGAGTTCCATGGCTGATGCCTAAATAGGCTTACAATCAGTTTTAACTTCCAACCAGCATTACAAGGAAAGCATGCCAAGTGGCATGGCAGTTGACACCCCCAACTGCCTAGGGACTTAGGAACATTTCTGGAGCATAACTGCTCTTAACTGCTGCTATGTTTCAGCCTTCATTCCAGATGTCCAGACTTGCCTTGTCTTTGCCCATCATGGGTAACTGCTGCAAACTGACATGCATAACTGCTAGGAACTGCCATGTTGTTTGCCTCATCAAGTCAGCCACGAATTTGGTTGCCTTGGCCTCCAGACCAAGTTCTGCCCACTGATTGTTTTGAACCCCCAAGCATGCTGCAGCCCACATTCGGGTCATGTTAATGCCTTGCATCTGTGCAACGGCTGCACATACTTTGGCCAAGGGTTGTGCTGCTGCCTCAGCACTTGGACAACATTTTACCTTGCTGTCTTGGCATGCCTCCATCATGCCTTGGTCTTGGTTGGTCATGGGCACAAGGTGCTGCCAATGCCAACCATGCAGCCTTCAAGTTGAAGGTGCTAACAAACCACCCCCACCAGAAGAAGCCGACGTCCTCGTCGGTAAAGCCTCTAAGTAGTCCGTAATTTGCTTCTCAAACTGCCATAGAGTCACATCTTTTTCCCAACTTGCATCTGCTTCGGGAGAACCCTTCCACTTAACCAAGTAATGAGTTCTTCGATTTTTCTTGCTTTGTCCCTCTGTTTTGTGATCCAAAATCTGTTCCACCTCTTTGTCAAACTGTTTTCTGATCACCGGAGGGGCGCGTCGAGCTTGCGTCCGTGTTAGGTTAGCCTGATCCTCGTTATAAGGTTTCAGGTAGCTAACATGGATTGTTGGGTGTATCTTCAACCGATCAGGCAGTTTCAGCCTGTAAGCAACATTTCCCACACGTTTTAGAATTTCAAAGGGTCCATCATATTTTGGAACTAAGCCGCGGTGCGCTGTCTTGCTACTTATCTTTTTCCAAATCTGTGGAGTAAGCTTCAGCAACACCTTGTCTCCCACTTTGAATTCCAAGGGTCTTCGCCCTTTGTCAGCATACTTTTTCATCCGCTTGCTTGCCTTAGCCAAACTATCTTGTGCTTCATCTAGCATGTCTTGTTTAGCTCTTGCAAACCGGTATGCTGCGGGACATCTACCTCCTGATCCAGTCCTTGCCACTTCATGCGGAGTGAGGGGCTGTTGCCCCGTGGCTAATTCAAATGGACTCATTCCTGTAGCAGATGACCGATGCAGATTATAACAAAACTGTGCGCTATCCAACAGGTCAACCCAATTCCTCTGACTTGCAGTCACATAATGTCGGAGGTATTCTTCCAGCAATGCATTCATTCTCTCGGTCTGTCCATCCGTCTGAGGATGATTTGCTGTAGAAAACTTTAATTCGGATCCCATCAAGTTAAATAGCACAGTCCAAAACCGTCCCGTAAAACGGGTATCCCTGTCGCTAACAATATCCTCGGGCAAACCAAAGTATTTTACCACATACTTATAAAAGAGGTCTGCCGCAACATCCGCGGGACAAGCATGAGGAGCAGGGATAAATACAGCATATTTAGAGAAACGATCAACAACAACCATAACAGAACGCATACCGTTCACCTTTGGCAACCCGGATATGAAGTCCATGGAAACAGACACCCATGGCTTCGTTGGAATAGGCAACGGCTGCAGCAATCCAGCGGCCTTCTTTCTTTCTGTCTTGTCCAATTGGCACACTAGGCAAGTTTTGACGTAGGCTTCTACATCATCCTCCATTTTTGGCCAGCAGTAGGAACGAGACAGTAAAGCCATCATGCGTTGTTGTCCGGGATGACCCGCCCATTGCGGATCATGAGTTTCTCTGAGCAATTCCAATCTTAGTCCACCAACACTAGGGACATATAGTCTATCTCCTTTGCCGTGGAGTAGATCATTTTCCAGCCAATAGCGACGCACAGTGCCATCTTTCACTTGCTGAACCAGCCTTTGATATTCAGAATCAATTGCAGCACTTGCCCGAATTCTTTCCAACAGTTGAGTCTCAATGTTCGTTATCGCAGCAACGTAGTCCACAATTTCCTTCCGACTTAAAGCATCAGCAACCTGGTTGTGGCGTCCAGGTTTGTGTCGCCATTCGAAGTCATACTCCTCCAGGAACTCTTGCCATCTGGCCTGCCTTGGAGACAACTTCTTTTGTGTTTTGAAGAAGGTATTTGCCACATTGTCCGTCAATACCATGAATTTGGTTCCCAGCAGGTACACTCTCCAAATCTGCAGACAATGCACAACTGCTGTCATTTCCTTTTCATGGGCAGAATACTTCTTCTCCGCATCATTCAGCTTCCGACTTTCGAACGCAACCGGGTGCCCCTCTTGCACCAGCACACCGCCAATAGCCTTATCAGAGGCATCAGTGTGTAATTCGAATGGAAGTTCAAAATCAGGTAACCGCAAAACCGGTTCACTTGCAACAGCCACTTTCAATTTGTCAAAGGCCGCTTGACAACTTTCATCCCACTTCCAGGGTCTGTCTTTCTTGAGCAAATCTGTTAGAGGTGCTGCCTTCTTTGAGTATCCCTCAATGAATTTTCTATAATAGTTGGCTAAACCCAAAAAGGAACGCAACTCAGTCACTTTGCTTGGTGCTTGCCAATCCGTGATTGCATGCACCTTTCTGTTGTCCATCTTTACATGGCCTTTACAAATTACATGCCCTAAGAACTTAATCTCCCGTTGGGCAAACTCGCATTTTTCCTTCTTGACATACAACTGGTGTTCTCGTAACCGAGAGAACACCTTCCGAAGATGGGACAAGTGATCCTCTAGGGACTCACTATATATTACAATGTCATCCAAATAAACGACAACGAACTGATCGACATAATCATTAAATACGTCATTCATAAGATTACAGAATGTAGCCGGGGCATTTGTTAACCCAAACGGCATTACTAGGAACTCAAAAGACCCATACCTTGTAACACAGGTGGTCTTTGACTCGTCTCCTTCAGCCACTCGAACTTGCCAATAACCAGCACGTAAATCCAATTTTGTGAAGTAAGTGGCTTTGCACAGTCGATCGAACAGGTCTGCCACCAAAGGGACTGGATACTTGTTCTTTATAGTCACTTTGTTGAGAGCCCGATAGTCCACACACATGCGCAAACTTCCATCTTGCTTCTTTTGAAAAAGCACCGGGGCACCGTAAGGGGCTTTGGATGGCTGAACCAGTCCAGCATCCAACAAGTCCGTCAATTGCGTTCGCAACTCCGTAAGTTCCATTGGGGACATTCTGTAGGGTGCCTTTGCTGGAGGCTTAGCACCCGGAATCAACTCAATCTTATGATCAGTGGCACGCCGAGGAGGAAGGGACTTTGGCAACTCCGGAGGCATCACATCCTCAAATTCCCTCAATACTTCTACCACTTCATCCGGCACTTCTACTAACAGATCAGGTTTGATTTCCACCAAGGCAGCAAGATAAGTCTCTGCACCCTTTTTCAAACCGTTGTGCACTTGAATGGCTGAGAGGGTCCCCGTCTTCCTCTTTGTGCCCTTGCCTTTGTCTGATTTACTGCAACCAGCGACAAAGCAAGGCTTGTCTTCATCCGAAATCAGTATCCCACCCAAATATGGCATTAAAGCCACTTTTGCAGTCACAAAGAAGTCATTTCCTAAGATGACATCGAAATCATCCAAAGGAACCACCATCAAGTTAACCCGTCCAGTCCAATCTCCAACTGTGATTGATACTTTGGAAGCCATTCCTTGCACCGATTGAGCCGCTGAGTTCACGGCCTTGATTCGACTGGCGCTTTGGGTCACTTGTAATCCGAGGGTCTGCACAACTTTTTCTGACATAAAGTTATGCGTGGCACCGGTGTCTACCATCGCAGCAATGTCGGTACCCGCCAATGTCACCTTGACATACATTAGACCAGTGGTAGGGGCTTTGTCCACATGAATTGCATTGAGCAATTGTAAGGGGTTTACCCTAGTCGGCCCCTCAGAATCCGACTCCCCTTTGCCATCTTCTGCGACCATAGCATTCAATTTCTCACGCTTGGGACAGTCTTTCGCTCTATGGGGTCCATCACAGATGAAACACCCTTTGTTAGATTTCCCACCGTTGGTCTGAGAAGAATCCCCTTTATGTTTGTACTTGGAACCCTCTTTCCCCTTCCTGAAACCAGACTTCTTCTCTCCCGTCTTCTCTTTTCCTTTCTTCTTGGATTTGCTGGTTTCAGTAGTGGGTTCCTTGCTTAACTTGTAGTCAAGCAACCCGTCTGCAGCAGCCATGGCAGAGGGCAAATCTTTGACACCGAGTCTTCGAAGTTCTAACTGGGCCCAATTCTGCAACCCAGACATGAAATTGAAGAGTTTGTCTTCCTCCGACATGTTCTTGATGTCCAGCATCAACGAACTGAATTCTTTCACATAGTCCCTCACCGATCCAGCATGCTTCAACCGTTTCAAGGCGTCCCTTGCAACCCAAGATGTGTTGCACGGAAGGAATTGTTCCTTCATTTCCTTCTTAAGAGTATCCCAAGTTGAGATCTCTGTCCGAGCATCATCCCCGACACGAGTACGCCACCAGAGTTTTGCATCACCGGTAAGGTACATGCTTGTGATTGTTACCTTCTCTCCTTCTGGCACATGAGCAGCCTTGAAGTACTGCTCCATGTCCCACAGAAAATTCTCAAGTTCCTTTGCACTCCGATTTCCAGCAAATGCTTTAGGGTCTGGAACTTTGATTTTCGAAGGAGCCTTTTCAGAATTCGTATGCCCACAGATGGCCTTCTTCAGAAGGGACTGTTCATCCACAATTTCTTGAATTTTGTCTTTCCAAGAATCCGAAATGGCCAGGACATCAGACAGCACGTCTTTGAACCGATCTGCTGTCGAGGACTCAAGAGCAAGAAGCCTTGTGCCCACAGCATCCAATCGATCCGACAGTGAGATATTCTCATCAGCAGGGTCACCAACAAGATTTTCCAACCGAGTTACCCTGTCTTTTAAGGCATCCATGCCAGAAACCATTAGAGCAAAACCGTGCTCTGATACCAATTGTTACAGGGTCAATTTTCGTTTCAAAAATTCCAGCCTGTAATGGCACTAAGTTGGATACTTAGTCTCAGCCAAGTATGTATACACACACACACAGAGTGTTATAACAAGTAAGAATAGGCAGCAAGTAATTACAGGAAAAATCCCAACCTTTATTGATTGCACCAACAATACAAAGGATGCCTATGGAACTCTTACAAAACACTTAGTTAATTTTCGAGTTCCATGGCTGATGCCTAAATAGGCTTACAATCAGTTTTAACTTCCAACCAGCATTACAAGGAAAGCATGCCAAGTGGCATGGCAGTTGACACCCCCAACTGCCTAGGGACTTAGGAACATTTCTGGAGCATAACTGCTCTTAACTGCTGCTATGTTTCAGCCTTCATTCCAGATGTCCAGACTTGCCTTGTCTTTGCCCATCATGGGTAACTGCTGCAAACTGACATGCATAACTGCTAGGAACTGCCATGTTGTTTGCCTCATCAAGTCAGCCACGAATTTGGTTGCCTTGGCCTCCAGACCAAGTTCTGCCCACTGATTGTTTTGAACCCCCAAGCATGCTGCAGCCCACATTCGGGTCATGTTAATGCCTTGCATCTGTGCAACGGCTGCACATACTTTGGCCAAGGGTTGTGCTGCTGCCTCAGCACTTGGACAACATTTTACCTTGCTGTCTTGGCATGCCTCCATCATGCCTTGGTCTTGGTTGGTCATGGGCACAAGGTGCTGCCAATGCCAACCATGCAGCCTTCAAGTTGAAGGTGCTAACAAACCACCCCCACCAGAAGAAGCCGACGTCCTCGTCGGTAAAGCCTCTAAGTAGTCCGTAATTTGCTTCTCAAACTGCCATAGAGTCACATCTTTTTCCCAACTTGCATCTGCTTCGGGAGAACCCTTCCACTTAACCAAGTAATGAGTTCTTCGATTTTTCTTGCTTTGTCCCTCTGTTTTGTGATCCAAAATCTGTTCCACCTCTTTGTCAAACTGTTTTCTGATCACCGGAGGGGCGCGTCGAGCTTGCGTCCGTGTTAGGTTAGCCTGATCCTCGTTATAAGGTTTCAGGTAGCTAACATGGATTGTTGGGTGTATCTTCAACCGATCAGGCAGTTTCAGCCTGTAAGCAACATTTCCCACACGTTTTAGAATTTCAAAGGGTCCATCATATTTTGGAACTAAGCCGCGGTGCGCTGTCTTGCTACTTATCTTTTTCCAAATCTGTGGAGTAAGCTTCAGCAACACCTTGTCTCCCACTTTGAATTCCAAGGGTCTTCGCCCTTTGTCAGCATACTTTTTCATCCGCTTGCTTGCCTTAGCCAAACTATCTTGTGCTTCATCTAGCATGTCTTGTTTAGCTCTTGCAAACCGGTATGCTGCGGGACATCTACCTCCTGATCCAGTCCTTGCCACTTCATGCGGAGTGAGGGGCTGTTGCCCCGTGGCTAATTCAAATGGACTCATTCCTGTAGCAGATGACCGATGCAGATTATAACAAAACTGTGCACTATCCAACAGGTCAACCCAATTCCTCTGACTTGCAGTCACATAATGTCGGAGGTATTCTTCCAGCAATGCATTCATTCTCTCGGTCTGTCCATCCGTCTGAGGATGATTTGCTGTAGAAAACTTTAATTCGGATCCCATCAAGTTAAATAGCACAGTCCAAAACCGTCCCGTAAAACGGGTATCCCTGTCGCTAACAATATCCTCGGGCAAACCAAAGTATTTTACCACATACTTATAAAAGAGGTCTGCCGCAACATCCGCGGGACAAGCATGAGGAGCAGGGATAAATACAGCATATTTAGAGAAACGATCAACAACAACCATAACAGAACGCATACCGTTCACCTTTGGCAACCCGGATATGAAGTCCATGGAAACAGACACCCATGGCTTCGTTGGAATAGGCAACGGCTGCAGCAATCCAGCGGCCTTCTTTCTTTCTGTCTTGTCCAATTGGCACACCAGGCAAGTTTTGACGTAGGCCTCTACATCATCCTCCATTTTTGGCCAGCAGTAGGAACGAGACAGTAAAGCCATCATGCGTTGTTGTCCGGGATGACCCGCCCATTGCGGATCATGAGTTTCTCTGAGCAATTCCAATCTTAGTCCACCAAGACTAGGGACATATAGTCTATCTCCTTTGCCGTGGAGTAGATCATTTTCCAGCCAATAGCGACGCACAGTGCCATCTTTCACTTGCTGAACCAGCCTTTGATATTCAGAATCAATTGCAGCACTTGCCCGAATTCTTTCCAACAGTTGAGTTTCAATGTTTGATATCGCAGCAACGTAGTCCACAATTTCCTTCCGACTCAAAGCATCAGCAACCTGGTTGTGGCGTCCAGGTTTGTGTCGCCATTCGAAGTCATACTCCTCCAGGAACTCTTGCCATCTGGCCTGCCTTGGAGACAACTTCTTTTGTGTTTTGAAGAAGGTATTTGCCACATTGTCCGTCAATACCATGAATTTGGTTCCCAGCAGGTACACTCTCCAAATCTGCAGACAATGCACAACTGCTGTCATTTCCTTTTCATGGGCAGAATACTTCTTCTCCGCATCATTCAGCTTCCGACTTTCGAACGCAACCGGGTGTCCCTCTTGCACCAGCACACCGCCAATAGCCTTATCTGAGGCATCAGTGTGTAATTCGAATGGAAGTTCAAAATTAGGTAACCGCAAAACCGGTTCACTTGCAACAGCCACTTTCAATTTGTCAAAGGCCGCTTGACAACTTTCATCCCACTTCCAGGGTCTGTCTTTCTTGAGCAAATCTGTTAGAGGTGCTGCCTTCTTTGAGTATCCCTCAATGAATTTTCTATAATAGTTGGCTAAACCCAAAAAGGAACGCAACTCAGTCACTTTGCTTGGTTCTTGCCAATCCGTGATTGCATGCACCTTTCTGTTGTCCATCTTTACGTGGCCTTTACAAATTACATGCCCTAAGAACTTAATCTCCCGTTGGGCAAACTCGCATTTTTCCTTCTTGACATACAACTGGTGTTCTCGTAACCGAGAGAACACCTTCCGAAGATGGGACAAGTGATCCTCTAGGGACTCACTATATATTACAATGTCATCCAAATAAACGACAACGAACTGATCGACATAATCATTAAATACATCGTTCATAAGATTACAGAATGTAGCCGGGGCATTTGTTAACCCAAACGGCATTACTAGGAACTCAAAAGACCCATACCTTGTAACACAGGTGGTCTTTGACTCGTCTCCTTCAGCCACTCGAACTTGCCAATAACCAGCACGTAAATCCAATTTTGTGAAGTAAGTGGCTTTGCACAGTCGATCGAACAGGTCTGCCACCAAAGGGACTGGATACTTGTTCTTTATAGTCACTTTGTTGAGAGCCCGATAGTCCACACACATGCGCAAACTTCCATCTTGCTTCTTTTGAAAAAGCACCGGGGCACCGTAAGGGGCTTTGGATGGCTGAACCAGTCCAGCATCCAACAAGTCCGTCAATTGCGTTCGCAACTCCGTAAGTTCCATTGGGGACATTCTGTAGGGTGCCTTTGCTGGAGGCTTCGCACCCGGAATCAACTCAATCTTATGATCAGTGGCACGCCGAGGAGGAAGGGACTTTGGCAACTCCGGAGGCATCACATCCTCAAATTCCCTCAATACTTCTACCACTTCATCCGGCACTTCTACTAACAGATCAGGTTTGATTTCCACCAAGGCAGCAAGATAAGTCTCTGCACCCTTTTTCAAACCGTTGTGCACTTGAATGGCTGAGAGGGTCCCCGTCTTCCTCTTTGTGCCCTTGCCTTTGTCTGATTTACTGCAACCAGCGACAAAGCAAGGCTTGTCTTCATCCGAAATAAGTATCCCACCCAAATATGGCATCAAAGCCACTTTTGCAGTCACAAAGAAATCATTTCCTAAGATGATATCAAAATCATCCAAAGGAACCACCATCAAGTTAATCCGTCTAGTCCAATCTCCAACTGTGATCTTTACTTTGGAAGCCATTCTTTGTATCGATTAAGCCACTGAGTTTACTGCCTTGATTTGACTAGCACTTTGGGTAACTTGCAATCCGAGGGTCTGTACAACTTTTTCCGACAGAAAATTATGCGTGGCACTGGTGTCTACTATTGTCGCAATGTCAGTGCCCGCCAATGTCACCTTGATGTGCATTAGACCAGTAATAGGTGTTTTGTCCGCATGAATTGCATTGAGCAATTATAAGGGATTTACCCTAGTCGACCCCTCAGAATCCGACTCCCTCTTGTTATCTTCCGTGACCATAACGTTAAGTTTCTCACTCTTGGGACAGTCTTTCGCTCTATGGGGTCCATCACAGATGAAACACCCTTTGTTAGATTTCCAACCATTGGTCTGAGGAGAATCCTTTTTTTGCTTGTACTTGGAACCCTCTTTTCCTTTCTTGAAACCAGACTTCTTCTCTCCCGTCTTCTCTTTTCCTTTCTTCTTGAATTTGCTGGTTTCAGTCGTGGGTTCCTTGCTTAACTTGTAGTCAAGTAACCCATCCGCTGCAGCCATGGCAAAGGGAAAATCTTTGTCAACGAGTCTCCGAAGTTCTAACTGGGCCCAATTCTGCAACCCAAACATAAAGTTGAAGAGTTTATTTTCCTCTGACATGTTCTTGATGTCAAGCATCAAAGAACTGAATTCTTTCACATAGTCCCTCACTGATCCCTGAATGCTTCAACCGTTTCAAGGCGTCTCTTGTAACACAAGATGTGTTGCAAGGAAGGAATTGTTCTTTTATTTCCTTCTTAAGAGTCTCCCATGTTGAGATCTCTGGTCGAGCATCATCCCTGACACGTGTTCGCCATCAAAGTTTAGCATCACCAGTAAGGTACATGCTTGTGATTGTAACCTTCTCTCCTTCTGGCACATGAGCAGCCTTAAAGTACTGCTCCATGTCCCACAAAAAGTTCTCAAGTTCCTTGGCACTCCGATTTCCACTGAAAGCTTTAGGGTCTGGAACTTTGATGTTTAAAGGAGTCTTGTCAGAATTCGTATGCCCGCAGACAACCTTCTTTAGAAGGGTTAGTTCGTCCATAACTTCTTGAAACTTGTCCTTCCAAGAATCTGAAAATGGCAAGCATATCCGTCAGCATGTCTTTGAACCGATTTGATGTTGAGGTCTCAAGGGCAAGAAATCCTGAGGCCACAACATCCAATTGATCTGTCAACGAGTGGTTCTCATCAGCAGGGTCACCCACGAGATTTTCCAACTACGTTACTCTTTCTTTCAAGGTACCCGTGGTAGAAACCATTAAAGCATAACCGTGCTCTGATACCAATTGTTACAGGGTCAATTTTTGTTTTCCATTTCCAGCCTGTAATGGCACTAACTTGCAGTACTTAGTCTTAGCCAAGCATATACAAATTACCCACTATAAGTTTTATAAACAAGCAAGCATACACAAATAGATTACAGGAACCATTCCCAACCTTTATTATCATTAGATAATACAAGGATACATGAGTATTTGTACAGATAACATGATCTATCTAAATTCCTCTATGCCTTAACATTTATAGGCATTTTACAAATCAGTTATGAGCAGTTGACACCCCCAACTGCTAGGGTATATTCAAACCAACAAGGCTGCTGCAGATTGTAACTGCTGGAAACTGCCTAGAACTATCTTGGACCAGTTCCTTAATTCTAGTAGGCTTTGTCATGACTTATTGCAAGCATAACTGCTATAAACTGCTCTGTCTGTCAGCTTTGCATCATGCCAAATAAAACTAATTTGAACTACCTATCAATTTCAGCTTTTTGAACCCTCCTGAGTCTAACCCACGAAATTACAAGTCTTGGTCTGCCATAAAGTGTCATGCCCACTGATCTGTTTGACCCAACAAGCCTATGTTGCCAGCAGCATTTGGGTTAAGTATAGCTGTGCATTTGCCTACATGAAGCATCACTTGCCTTTGAGTTTGGTGGCATTGCCACTGCCACATTGTTACCTTGACTTAGGCATGCCTCCCTCATACTTGACTTGGACAGTTGACATAGGTGCAAGATGCCACTACATGCCAACCTAGGTGTCCAAGTCTTAGGGTGCTAACGCTGTGCCACTTAGTGAATCCCTTTTTTGTATATATTTAAGGGTGGGAGGGATTCCTTTCGGGCCAAAATCTTGATTGGAGGGAATTCTTTCGAGACTCATTATGGGTCTTGTTTTGATAATTTGAATAGTTCATTTTGTTAGGCATTTTGTGTATTTCATTCAAAAGAAAATTAGATCGATTCGCTAACTGTAACTTGTTTAATTTATCATGTTTTTCACTAAAAAAATAGATGACAATTGTGCTTTTAAAAAATAAACTATACATTTATTTTGATGACAAAAATAATAAATTGAACAAATTATAATTATTGAATCGAGCTAATATTTTTTTGTGGATGAAATATACGAAATGCCTGATAAAATGAACGGTTTGAATTATCGAAATGCAGTCCATAGTGGACCCCTTGGCCGAAACAACCCTTCTCCTGTTACGAGTATGCTAGATATAACCGTATTTTGAATTCTAAAAATAGAAAAAAAAAAAAAAAAACATATATATATAGGGTTGTGCGCAGTATGTCTATGTATATATATATAGGGGCGTGCTTAATGCTGTTCGAACGGTTTGAGAGTAAATTTGTAAATTGAATGGTAGTTTGACGGATTGATAAATCGCGGTTTGAACGGATTGAAGAATTGAAAAACATTCTAACCAATTATTAAGCATTTGCATAATATACACTACAACATATAAGAGTTTTAGAGACCAAATTTTTTGATCTATAAAAGTGAAAATTTTGTTGCAAAAGACATTTAGGGATTAATTTTTATTGTCGTGAGAATAATTGCTAAAAGGTCGTCCCAAAAAAACAAAAACAAGGCTTTTAGGGACAAAATAATTTAGTCTCAAAATGTTTTATTTTTTGAAACAAAAAATTTGGTCCCAAAATAATAATAATTCATCACTAATATCGAATTTTCGTTGCTAAAAATATAATGACGACACTTTTCGTAACAAAAATATTTGGTCCCTAAAAAATAATTTTGTCTCTTAAACCTTAATTTTTTGTAGTGATATAACACTAATTTACATAATATTTTTCATATATATATAATACAAACTAATTTTACATAATATTTTTCATATATATAACTATTAATTTGTAACAAATTTCATATTTTAAATCTTTCTCAGATTTATTTTTATTTTAATATTTCATTAAAGGTTAAAAATATATATGTATTAACTATAACGGAACGGGTTCGAAAACAGATTATAAATTTTAAATTCAATCTGCGGTTAGCGGATAAAATGACATAAATTGATGCGAATTGGTGCGATTTTAACAGATTAAACTATATTTTGCACAACTCTCCCCCCCCTCTCTCTCTCTCTCTATATATATATATATGTAAGAGGAGCTAATTTGAGCCCATTAAATTAATTAGGCCCAATAGCCCAAGATTAGTGGGCCCGAATTTATCGCAAGTCCAAGAATCGGTGGGCCCAGATTTATCGCCATCAAACGGATTGAATCGCTCTAAGCCTCGAAAGGGTTCGGATCCACGAACCTTGAGACTTACTCAGGCCCGGACTCGAAAGGGTATTAGGCAAGCCTAGAGATCCGAGGCACTCGGACTCGAAAGGGTTCGGATCCACGAACCTAGAGGTCCGAAATGCTTGGCTTCGAACGGATTCAGACGCAATCTAGAAGTCGCTCCGTTAATGAGTCCCAGAACACTTGCGGGCTCGGAGCTTTCCGGGATCTACGCACCAGAACCATGGGCGTAATGGAGTTCGAACAAAGGACCCGATCCCGAGGACGGGGAGTGGAGATAAATTCACTCTTCGGTTAAACTAGCCTATACCCGAGTCGAGGTGGCACGACCCCGGGGGGTCCATGAGACTCGGCAATATTTTGCGGCAGGACGTCCTCTCGGACTACCCCTGACCCTTTGGGATGATTGGGGATCATTGGTTAGGTGTGGCTAAGAAGAAGGGTTCGCCAAGGGATTGATCTCCTCTTCGGGGTTTTCTCATCCTCGGAGAAGTCACCTCCTCGGAGAGGTCACCCCCTCGGACAAGGTGGTTAGAGAGAATATCCCCCATGTGCCGAACCGTAATGCGCAAGAAATGGTACCGAAGGATCACTATAACTCCAACAAGGATGGCGGGAGAAGATGAAGTTCACCAACAAGGATCCTCTAATGGTGGTGATGACAGAACCATGGCTCCAGATCAACCACTTTTGCTTGAAGCCATTCAAGGACTTCAAAATACTCAGCAGGAGATTCTTACCACTCTTCAGAATCTCACTCACACCATGTTGGTGATGAGTTCTAACTTTGCACCGGCGCCAAACGGAAATCAAACTGGTGGTGGAGTTATTTTCGCCGGAGCGCAAAATCAAATCCAAGGAGAAGTAGGCCCCAATCAGCCTATGGCTCATGGCAACACGGCCACAGTAACACATGCTCAAACCACAGTAGGCGGCGGCAGTTTGCCCATTCCCGGGCTCCATGGCGTGCCAAGCCAAGATCCAATGGTGACTAGAGAAGTTTCTGGTGTAATGAATGGTGCTCCGGCGACTGTTGGTGTCCAGAAAAACATAAGGAGCATGATGGCGCAAAAGGGAGCTCTGCCCGTACCTAATCTTGTCACGCCACCAGTAAATGTTACCCAAGCACCAAGCGGGCCTCCTTTGGTGCCGACAACAAATCTGCAAGCACAACCCGGTATAGCGGCGCCGTACGGTGGACTTTACGGGCCTCAATTCAATATCCCATCACCAACTGGCTTGTTATAGGCGCTGATGGCCAATATCATCAAATGTCCTCACCAATGATGAATTCGCAGCACCAGAATGGCCAAGTCGCCCCTAGTTCAGTCTTCGGGTCCGCAAGCCAAGTCCCAGGAATACCACCATCAAACTCCCTCCCTCAGCAGTTTCTCACTCTCGCCGATGTGCAGGCCATGTTCGATCTCGAACGGGGCAAGAGGACCTTACCCTCTTTGCCTGATCCAGACGTCAAGCCGCCTTACCCCATTGAGATACTGAGCTATGCATACCCTGAGGGGTATACAGTGCCGAAGTTCATCAAGTTCGACGGCAAACAAGGAAATGCCCGAGAACATGTTGTGCGATTCATCGAGACTCTAGGTATTCATGGTTCAAACCACGTCCTCCGACTGAGAGAATTCTCTAAGTCCCTCACCGACCGAGCATATAGTTGGTATGTTAATTTGGCCCCAAACTCTGTCCGAAGTTGGGAGGAAATGGTTAACAAATTCCACTCCAAGTTCTTTCAAGTGACGGAGAAGGTGACCACACTTACATTGTGTAAAGAGAAGCAACAAGAAAGTGAAGACATCATTGACTACGTCAAAAGGTTTCAAGACAAGGCCGTGGATTGTCATGAAGCAGTTGAGGAGAGTTATCTGGTTCAAATTTGTCTAGAAGGAGCATTGAGCAGGTACAAAATGTTTCTAGTTAATCACAAGCTACCCACCTTCTCGGCATTAATAGAAGCAGCTCGGAACATTAGCATTCCTCAGGCTCAGGAGTCCGGATTTAAGGCCAGTTACAAGACTAGTTTCAAATCGTCTCGTGGACCTATTGTTGCTGCTGCCTCTGCCCCAGATACCCGAAATTCACAAGGAGGAGGTCATAGAGGCCAGAAGAGAAAGCAATATAATGGTGAAAAGGGGAATGTTTCTTATCCATGTGGAATCGAGGAAGTGAAAGCTCTAGTTAAGGAATGGGTGGCTGACCGAGAGCTAAAATTGCCTTATGTTGAAGAAATGCCATCAAAAAATGACCGTGAGAGCCCTGAATTCTGTGTCTACCATCGTACATTGAAACATCCGACAGAGAAGTGTTGGACTCTCAGGAAAATCTTCAGAGATAAAGTCGAGGCAGACGAATTGAGGTTCAAAAAGCGAGGGACTCAAGACATCCGAGAACAACCATATCCTCAACACCGAGACAAGGGCAAGAATGTTGCTATGATAACTTATGAAGGCCCAATGATCGAGGCTATCGCTAATCTCGATGACGATGACTGTTATCTGGACGACATCCTCGAGCCAGAAGGTGAGCAAGTTTACTATGGAAGTGCTCTCGATCCAGAGGGCAGAACATTTATGACTCATAGCGAAGATCCCTTAAGGAGATGCCAAGTTCGAGTGGAACCAGGAGCACCAGAAGGCCTTCGAGAGAATCAAGGCGGCCTTGACCTCGCCTCAGACCATGATAGCCCCGCAGCTCGGGGTGCCTCTAATGTTGTACTTAACTTCAACCCCCAAGTTATTTTGAAGAGACCGAGGAGATGGTTAACTACGAGCCTCCAAGAGTGGAAAAAGATCTGGATCACTATGCCAAAACCTTGCAAGACTGTGTAAAGTTCAAGCAGTTCTTTGACCAGCTTGGACTTTCCAGGGAGGCAAGAACGGAAATCACCAAGTCTATCATTAATATAGCCGAGGTACACCATGAGGAATGCATGTCGACCGAGGGGTCTATCCCGAGGAAGGCAAAAGAGCAATCTAGTGCCATTACTTTCTCCGAGGCTGATCGAAAGTATCCTTTTTCTCACAATCGCCCGCTTTATGTGACTGTTTTTATTAACGGGGTTGAGTTCAAAAGGGCCTTTCTAGATAGTGGAGCCTCTATCAACATTATGACTCGCGCTACTCTAGAAAAAGCCGGAATCTCTGAAGAACGCATTGTGAAGCAGCCGATAGTCATCACTGGCTTCGGTGGAGAAAGGAGAATTACTATCGGATGCGTAACAGTTGATTTAGCTGACTTACCTCCGGTATGCACTACTTCATCTTGCATCTTGCATTGTCATTTTATTTCAGTTTATTTTGATATTCCGTAGAATACGGATGCATTTGATACTTTTGGAGGCTTCTTCCGAGTATACCCGGCAGTCCTTGGAGCTGAATGCCTCCATGATGGGGATGTTGCAGCGGACTTTCGACCTCCTGGCCCTCTACAACATTCCGGTATGTTCTTCTGATCACGGTCTCAAACCATACACATAAACTGTTTCACATAATCTAGTGCACAACACAACACTTGATAAGCTGCTCACGTCATTCATACACTGTACTCATACACTGCATTCTACACTGATAAACTGCTCCGATCGGGCGAACACCGTGCCCCTCTGTTTGTTGAGCGCACTGGTGGACGTCACACGGATTCTG
>NW_021025367.1:3225531-3246792 GCF_004153795.1 Camellia sinensis | reverse complement strand
AGGTTGTTCAGGGCCAAAATGAACACAATAGTGAGAACTAAACTGTATTTGGGGATATACTGTATGAGTTCTATTGTCTTGGTTTACACAAACGGCTGAACAGTTTAAGACATCATGTTCACTGGTTAGCTAGTAAATCCGATAATGTCTCACAAGGGAAGATTCAAAGCCAAAAGCTACCTATTCTTTATAGAATATTTTCAATTTATGTACTCTCTGATATTAGATTATGTTGTTGTATTTTCTCTCCGTCAAATTCCATTAATGTGGGGGATTGTTGGAAAATTGGTTTACATAAGGCTTATTTTAGGCTAACTTTGAGCCCAAGATTTAGTGAGCCCCAAACGTCTTTTGGAGCAGGTCCGAAGAGGTGACGTGTTCTTTGCTGCATGGCAAGTCACACGGTGAAGACGGTTCGTCAAAACCATTTATAAGTGAATGGGAAGTTGACGTCGTTTTCGGGTTCGTGGAATGAATATTTAAAAATTTAAATGTGGGTTTCTTTTTAATGGGTTGTCCCACATTGAAATTTTAAGAGAACTTTTTTTATGTATATTAGCTCTAGACTATAACAATTGGGTTGGACCCCAAGGGGCACCCCAAGTTTGTAGAAGGGAGGAGTTATTGACAAAGTGAATCTTGGCCCAAACCACCACACACGCGCACACACCGCCGTCCGGCCGGCCGAGCCGAGCCGTGACGGGCGCGGGTTGTAGGTCAAGTCAATTCTTGTATTAATTTTTTCAAAAGTTATTGCGGGAATTTAATTCAAAATTGAATTTAAATTTTTTCCAAACAAACTTTTTCCTGTCTAAATATTCCACAACAGATTTTTCAGTCCAAACAGTTTTTCTAACTGTTTAAAACTGGACAGATTCTTAACTGTCCAAACAGATTTAAATCTGGACAGTTTTGTTGCAAATCTGTTTGAATTTTGAATGATATCTGTTCATTTCAAAAGTGCACATATTCAAGTTAAATTTATACATGTTTGGACAGTAGTGTTTGCTTATAAATACCTTTCAATTCCAGCAGTCTAAAGATCCGAAAATTAGTCTGCAAAATTCATTTTGCTATCCTATTTGCTCATTTGCATTATATATTCTTCATTCTAGTTTTAGAATAAAATAGAGAGAATATAGAACACATGTTTGGTTTGCCGTACAAATTTGTTTGCAGTGCTACTACAAATTTGTGAAGATCATTGTATCCTGGAAGATAGATGCCACATATCCGTAAGCACCGTAGCGAGGTGAATCTGTCTTAAGGACAGAGTGTTTCACACTCGACTTGGTCTTTGAATTATTAATTCGGTTCAATAAATAAATTCGATACGTTGTTTATTTATTTATTTGGTTTAATTTCAATTTATTTTATTTTCACAGAAGATTGTTCCAACATTAGAAATTAAACACTCACCAACATAAATGAGTTGCATTTCACAAATTTAAATTTAAATTTGAGAAAAATTATAAGATTTGCAGGATTTATCATAAGTCTCATTTTAGTGATTTATATTGTTGAACACCCAAGATTTTTAATATATATTATGTATGTATATATATATTGGGTTCTTTTTATAATGGCTGGTGATGGGTGAAGTTAGGTCCAAGGCACTAGTAAAAGGTCTAAAAAAGCCACATTTATATGGTACCTCACCGCAGTCTCCCATTTTCATTGCTTCTTTATGATTGACCCTAATATGAATTCTTGTTGAAGTCATTTTCTCTTATTAATTTTCTTGGTAATTACCTAAAGTTTTAAAAGAAATTGAACTAATTAAACAAAACTAACCTTGTTAGTGCAACACCCAAAACAAAAAATAAAAATAAAAAGGGTAAATTACACTAGCTATCTTTGAGATTTTAAAAGAAAAAATTACAATAAATTACTATAAATTTGACGTAATTACATCAACTTTCCTTTTAATAAAACTAAAACGATTGAAACTAGTACATATAATTTGTAGACACAAAAATAAATAAAGGTAAGATATATATCTTAGTATAAAAAATATGACATTATTAATTTTTCATCTATACAATTAACAAATTATTAATAAAAAGGGAATTAAATATCACATAAATTAAATGGCACTCAGTCCATAAATGCAAATTTAAATTTTGTTTAGTCAAAAGTCCAACCTCTAAAATAGTTTGTCCTTGTAGACACAAAAATAAATAAAGGTAAGATATATGTTTCAGTATAAAAAATATGACATTATTAATTTTTCATCTATACAATTATTAATTTTTCATCTATACAATTAATAAATTATTAATAAAAAGGGAATTAAGTATTACATAAATTAAAGGGCACTCAGTCCATAAATTCAAATTTAAATTTTATTTAGTCAAAAGTTCAAGCTCTAAAATAGTTTGTCCATAAGGACATGCTTAGATGAAATGACCAAATTACCCCTGTGTATATATATTTTGTAACTACGGTTTGGAAGCACAAATTCCTCCCATTTCTTTTCTCTCTCTCTGTCTTCTCTTTCTTTCTCTTCACCTTTATTGCCGCCATCGCCATAGACTAACTACCGCCGCAACCGCTGTCCCGTCGATTGATCGCGTCTCTCTCTCTCTTCTTCCATCCTCTAGATCTAGGGCCAACTTTCTCTCTCTATATATACTTATATACATATAATCGATCTGCAATGGCGAACATGAGTTCATTCAAGGCTTTGGTTGTGTTCTTTGCTGTAGCAATCTTCTCCGCTACTATATCGGCTCAAGAATTCGTGATAGCTCTGACACCAACAGCCACGACATGGATGTCGAATATGCGTTCTCATTGTTGATCTCTACTACCGTCGTGTGTTTGTCGCTGGTTTTGTCCTTGTTTGCGCCCGTGAATCATTAAATCTTTGATTCATTGATACAGTACAGGGAGTAAATATTTTAGGCTTCTGTATTCCTTACGCGTCACTTTGAACAACATTGTTAAAGCTAAGAACACAGTGACGGTGAGCTACCTAGCAAGTGTTACCGAAAAACCTCTCTAACGGTCAAGTTAGCACCCTTAGAGAGAAGATGACAAAAGAGAAGATAGCTCAGTGTAAGGAAGATTGCAAACCTGTTGCATGGAGGTGCTATACGGTTTATATAGTTTGTGCATGCACTACCTCGTTCATCATTTATTCGACACTTAGATGTATTATCCTCTCATCGTTTTACACATGTGTACGCGACAATACTGCCAAACAGCATCAACAAAACAGCCAAACGATATTGACGTGTACAGATAATGGGTTTCCTCTGCTCTTCAATTGGCCATATAGCAGTCCCTGTTAAGTTATCCACAACCCAGTGTGTGGCAATCTACAAGAGCAGTTTCTACCAACTGGCCAAGCTCCGAGATACCCAGCCGATCATCTACAGCTCGGTCTGTGAATGGCAACATATCAATGTGAACGTTCACGCTGTCAATGTAAACATTCACATTGTAAAATATGAATGTTTACATTACCAAATTGTTAACCATTTAAAAATATTTGTAAGGGTAAAAATGTCAATAAAATACTTTAAATATGAGAATTAGGATTTGATAGATTAAATGTTCAAATAATAAGATTTATTAAAATATAAGAATATTTTATGAACTAATTGAAATATAAACACTTGAAAAGAGATTTTCCCATATATTAATCTTATATAAATCAAGATTTTTTTTCACTCATGTGGCTATCTAATGAAGATTTTTTTGTGTTTCTTAGAAACAGGCACATTAATTGATGGATAATGGTACACCTTACCAGCTTTCTATCAGAATACACATCTCCTTCCTACAATATACAGCTTTGTAGATGAGAATGATTCAACAGGTTTGGTCTCACAAAATTGAGTCCACTATTAAAAAAATGGAAGCTTTTTCCATAAATCCATCTTTAATTACTTATGTTCCATCCAATCCATATTCTTTTTGACTATTCCATTAGGTCCTATTTGAGATAAGAAGACCAAAATACCCTTTTCATCTACTTGTGTTCTATTTGGTTCATATTATTTTCTTATGTTTCAATAAGTCCTATGGATGACATAATTACCAAAATACCCCTAATGTGAATGTTCACACCGTCAATGTGAATGTTCATATCGTCAATGTGTAGGGGCCCGGCCCATGTACAATGTGAATATTCACATTGACATGTTAACATTCACATTGATAAGAGTGTAAAATTAGCCCGCGGCCTGTGGCGGCCCAGGGCGAGCCCGGTCCGGCCCGTGACAATGTGAATATTCACATTGACATATTAACATTCACATTGATAGGACTGTAAAATTGACCTCGCGGCTTGTGGGGGCCCCGAAGCCCGCCCGTTGATAATGTGAATATTCACATTGACATGTTAACATTCACATTGATAAGAGTGTAAAATTGACTCGCGTCCCATGGGCGGCCCGGATTCACATTGATAAGAGTGTAAAATTGACTCGCGTCCCATGGGCGGCCCGGGGCGAGCCCGGCCCGGCCCGTGACAATGTAAATATTCACATTGACATATTAACATTCACATTGATAGGAGTGTAAAATTGGCCCGCGGCCCGTGGGCGACTCGAAGCCCGCCCGCTTCCCAGGGCAGGTCCGGCCGGGCCCGTGACAATGTGAATATTCACATTGTCAACAGGCCGGACCTACCTCGGGCCGCTGGCAAGCTTCGGGCAACAGGCAAATTTTACACTCCTATCAATGTGAATGTTAATATGTCAATGTGAATATTCACATTGTCAACAGGCCGGACCTACCTCGGGCCGCTGGCAAGCTTCGGGCAACAGGCAAATTTTACACTCCTATCAATGTGAATGTTAATATGTCAATGTGAATATTCACATTGTCAACAGGCCGGACCTACCTCGGGCCGCTGGCAAGCTTCGGGCGGGCCAATTTTACACTCCTATTAATGTGAATGTTAACATGTCAATGTGAATATTCACATTGTCAACGGCCCGGGCCTATCCCGGGCCGCGGGCGAGCTTTGGGCAGCGGGCAAATTTTACACTCCTATCAATGTTAATGTTAACATGTCAATGTGAATATTTACATTGTCACGGGTCGAGCCAAGCCTGCCTCAGGCTGCGGTCGGGCTTCGGGCTGTCCACGGGCTGCGGGCCAATTTTACACTCTTATCAATGTGAATATTAACATGTCAATGTGAATATTCACATTGTCAATGGGCCTGGCCGGGCCCACCCTGGGCTACGAGCGGGCTTTTGGCTGCCCATGGGCCGCGGGCTAATTTTATACTCTTATCAATGTGAATGTTAGCATGTCAATGTGAATATTCATATTGTCAACAGACGGGGCCGGGCCCGCCCCGGGCCGCCCACGGGCTATAGGCGGGTTTCGGGCAGCCACGGGGCACGGGCCAATTTTATACTCTCATCAATGTGAATGTTAACATGTCAATGTGAATATTCACATTGTCAATAGGTCGGGCCGAGCCCGCCCCGGGCTGCCTACAGGCTGTGGGCGATTTTTGGGCAGCTACGGGGCACGGGCCAATTTTATACTCTTATCAATGTGAATATTAATATGTCAATGTGAATATTCACATTGTCAACGGGCCAGGCCCGTCCCGGGCCGCCCACGGGCCGTAGGCGGGTTTCGGGCAGCCATGGGGCGCGGGTTAATTTTACACTTATATCAATGTGAATGTTAACATGTCAATGTGAATATTTACATTGTCAACGGGCCGGGCCCGCTCCGGGCCGCGAGTGGGCTTTTGGCCGCCCACGGGACGCTGACCAATTTTATACTCTTATCAACGTAAATGTTAACATGTCAATGTAAATATTCACATTGTCAATGGACCGGGCCGGGCCCGCCCCGGGCCGCGGGTGGGCTTTTGGCTGCCCATGGGCCGCGGACCAATTTTATACTCTTATCAATGTGAATGTTAACATGTCAACGTGAATATTCATATTGTCAACGGCCCGGACCGGGCCCGCCCTGGGCCGCCTATGGGCCGCGGGCAGGTTTCGCGCCGCCACGGGACGCGGGCCAATTTTACACTTCTATTAATGTGAATGTAAACATGTTAATGTGAATATTCACATTGTCAACAGGCTAGGCCCGCCCCGGCTCACAGACGGGTTTCGGGCCGCCCACGGGCCAATTTTACATTCCTACCAATGTGAATTTTAAAATATGAATGTTCACATCATAAAATTGCTAACCGTTCAAAAAATATTTATAAGGGTATCAAAATTAAATATAAGGGCATAAGTGTCCAAGAAAATAGTGTAAATCAAGAAAAAAGACTTTATGGAATAAAACTATACATACATGAATATTCACATTGACATGTTAACATTCACATTAATAGGAGTGTAAAATTGGCCAGCAGCCTAGGGCTCATCTTATCCAAACTTAAAATTAGATTAAACTCTTAATTACAATTAAATTAAATTAAAACATGATTAAATATTGATCTAAAATATAAAATATAATTAAGAATTGATATAAAGTATAATTATTCAAAGATTTAAAGTATAATTAAATAAAAGTATAAAATTAATAATCATTAAGAATTGATCTAAAAAATAATTAAACTAAAATTAGAGCAAGATATTAGAAATTACAATAAATAATTAAAGATTTAGGATTAAAACACAAAAAAAATATATTTATATTAAAAAAATAGGAAAATTCAAAATATTTTTATATTTTTTTTTATTCAATGAATTTTTAAAAAATTTTGTATAATTTTTTTTACTTTTTAAGTATATTAAGATTAAGTGGATCTAAATTTAAAAAAAAAAAAACTAATTAAAATATTTTAAAAATATTAAAGAAACAAAAATACGAATCAAAAACTTGAAAAACTATTTTTTATTAATTTAATTTTCACACTTGCAATTTTGTTTCAATGTAGTTCATCTGTGAAATTAGAGGATCAAACTGAAATTTGAAAAAACCATAAGAAATCAACATAGCAATTTATTTATTTCTTGTATGGAAATTACTGAAATTCTCATATGAGTTGCATGTGGGGTCCAAAATTTTAATGACAATTGAAGGAGGGATCACATTGAAATGAAAATGGAAGTGCAGTATATAAACTGATGAATTAAAATTATGGAGATCAAAGTAAAATTTCGTATATTTTTCTTTTTTCTTTTTTACAATGGAGCTATAGGAGTCTTGCCTTCAACTCTCTTTGGTCAATTGAGTTAGCTCCCCATTAATGTCATGCAATATTTGTATACGTTTATAATCTTGGATTACATATAATATCTGTTACCTAAAAAGCAATCTAACAGGGGGACGGATTAGGTTTTTATAAATTAAAATTAATAATACCTCAATAAAATTAACTACTAGTACAACAAATTATTAACAAGCACAATGATAAATTTAGCAGTCAATGATCAAGAAAAATAACAATGAAGTATAACTAACATACATGGTAAATCAAATGATTAACACATGAATGTTAGATAGCTATAGCAGTAGTAGGAAAGTAAAGAAATTAGGGAACGGAGACAAACAGATTTGTAGTGGTTCGGCTTCAACCAAGCCTACATCCACTCCTCAAGCTTCACTGAGATTTTCCACTATCTTCTAGCTTCGTAGTGGTGCTAGCAACCTTATAAACATAGAGCAATCCTCTATAGATTTTATACAGACTTCACAAGCCCAAACCCTTGCAAATCTTAGGTGATTCACAATCATTCTCAAGATTTCAAGAATACAGTGTTTGCAACACTTTTACAAGATGAAATGGTATTTTTGCTTTCAAAGAAAGCTTACAATAAATATCTCTCAAAGATGGATATACAAAATGAAGCTCTGGTTTTTCTGTAAATCTCACACAGGAAAGACAGGCTTAAAGCTATAAGGCTCAGTGTATAATTTCTGAGAGAGGATGTAAACAAAAATTAAAGAATATTTCTCAGAGAATTTTTCAGAGAATAGATGTGAGTGATTATAGATCAAAGAATTTTTTCTGATTTTTTTTGTTCTAACTTATTTACGTTAGAGACTTTGGTATATATAATGAAACTTATAGCCGTTTATAGCCGTTGTATTCATTTGAATTTATAACCGTTTATAGCCGTTGTACTTCATCATTACTAATTTGAATATCTTCCACTCTATCATTACAAATTTTTATTCATTTGAATTTATAGTTGTTTATAGCCGTTGTACTCCATCATTATTAATTTGAATACCTTCTACTCCATCATTACAAATTTGAATATCTTCCACTTGAACCTTTTGAACTATTGTTGTGCTGGGCTGTTGGAACCTCTATTTTTGGGCTATTTGAACTCTTGATTTAATCAAATATTAAATACATTCTAACAATATTTAGGATAAAGGTTTAGGTGAGAAATAATGGGGCAAAATAAATTTTGATTCTATTTTTCTCTTTCAAATAAATTAAAACATAATTAAATAAATCATCAAAATAAATGTTGATTCTACTTTTCTTTTTCAAATAAAATTATCAAAATAAATTTTGATTCTATTTTTTTCTTCCAAATAAATTAAAACATAATTAAATAAATCATCAAAATAAATAAGTCTAATAATCTCTCCATTTTTGATGATGGCACACAATGATGTTTTGATTTGATTTGGGAGTAAGAAAGGCTCCCCTCAAGTCATGCTTCCTGAATTCATTTATAAACACATAGTTTAGCACATGTGTAATAAATAAGCTTTAATCAACAACATGATATAAGATTAAGATATCAAATTATAAATACATAACATCAGATTAGTTTGAAAATAATAGCATAATACATAACATCATATAATTTCTCCCCTGTTACATTATCAAAAGGAAATCATAGGTCAGAATCTAGAGGAGGAGGAGGAGGAGGAAAAGGATAGTGATAAATGGCATAAAAAAAAATAGATAATCAAAACATATATATATACATATATATGATTCGCTCACGTCTCTTTTTTTTTTTTGAAAAAATCGCGCTGAACACGCGTCCTCGCTTTTGCATTAGCCGACCGACAAAAGCAGCTCTCCTCGATTGTCGCTCACCACGGTTACCTCTCCCTCCTTGTCTTCTTCTCTTTAGCCTCTTCTCTTCAGCTTTCTTCTTAATCACACTCTCTTTTATTTTCTTCTTCACCATTCTCTTCTATCTCTTCTTCACCACTCTCTTCTGTTTCTTCGCAACTCATTTCTTTTACACCTCTCACCTCTAAACCATGGCTTCCTCATCTCGTCCCCTCACTCTGTTTCTGGACTTGAACGATCCCATAAACTCTGCTGGGCCGAGTGTCCCAGCTCCCACTCTTCCCAACCTTCCTATGATGTCGATTGAGTAAATAATGGCAACTCAATCAGACACTGAAGCCAATCATTTCACACTGACGTCCTGTATGGAGACGGTGACTGCAGTCACAAAATTGGCTCACCGATTGCTGAGAGGAAGTTTTTATATGCACTAGGGTCAAGCTAGGCCAAGGCGCGGTAATGGCCGTTCTGTGGGCCGAAGTTAAAAGGGCTGAGTAAAAGGGCCTTGTAAAGTTAGCTTGGTCAAAAAGGGCCTTATAGTTAGCTCGGTTACCCCGGTCGGAGGTATAGTTAGCTCGACCGCGATGTTTGGAACCGAGGCATTATGGCTTCTTTAGGAGGACCTTGCTCTGGTTAGCGCGGTCAGAACTTGCTGTAGTTAGCTCGATCTCAATGGACTCAACCGAGGTATCAGTGAATAAGGACCGAGCTATGTGTTGCATGTGAAGGTGCTGGTTTGGGTATGACGGAGGTATTGTTAGTTCGGTTACATTGTCATACTACCGAGGTATAACCATCTCACTTGGTTTAAGCAGTGAGGGGGGTGTTGAAGGATAAGCATTATCTTTCAGGAGTGTGATTCCTAGGAGGACTCTACATGGAGGAATAAGAGTCCTACTAGGATTGTGCCACACGGAACCTATAAAATCTCATAACATCACCTATGGAGAGGTAACACAACTCTGATTCCAGAATTCGCAGAGCTTTTGTGTCTATTGTCTATTGTGCTGACTTAGGCATTGGAGGGGTTTCCGGTACATCCCCACCAGTTAGTTCACGTTTGTGTTTTCAGGTGGCAAAGCGACGACGTTTGGAGGAGTGCAAGCTTGATTAACAGGATCATACGAGAAGAATTTTTTCTTGCTTGTACAATTGGCGCCGTCGATGGGAATTCCACAAAGAACAAAACCTCTTGATCAAACTTTCCTCTCTAGTTGAGATCAATGGCGCATAATGAAGACTTATCGCAGTTTGCTATCGACGGACAAACCCCAGAGGGGGGGAGGGAGGCGCGAAGGTTTGCCTTCTATCCCTCTCATGGCGGATTTAGAGCCCCAGCGACAGAACTCCCGGAGGGATGCAAGGGGAAGGCGGGGTAACAGCCCCCGTCACTCTCAAAGCCCCGAAAGGCAGAGGCAGAGGATTGACCCTCAGGTTCTGGAGGATCGCATGAAGGAACAGGACGTGTTGATACGAAGGATAGTGGCTGACATGGAGTTGATGAAGTGCTAGATAAAAGGAAAAAGGGTGGCGACAGGAAAGGGGCGCAAAGGCAGTACGCCCCCTCGCCACTCGGAAGGTCATGGTAGACACACCACGCCACCACAAGCAGAGAGTAGGAGCCTTAGAACAGGCGACACTCAAACAAGAACATCCAGCACTCGTTACTCCAGGTCTGAGAGAACGAGAACTGAGAGGTCATATATCGAAGGAAGCACCTATCGGCCCTTGCGCACGCACCAGACGTCATCCAGGCAGGCGGAGTTGACTAGATCGTCTGATTTGCGAACTGTGTTTGAAGAAAGGGCGCGATGGAAGGAGAATGTCAGGGCACGTGACCCGTGCAGAGTTTCAGCCCTTCAGTGGTTGGCTCCTCGGACGCACGGAAGCGTCGAGGTAGGAATGCCAATACCGCGCCTTGCCTGAACCAACGGACAAAGCATTAGGAAGGTTGCATAGCTCGCTGTTCGTTCCGGCAATTGAGAACGCGCCGTTACCTTTCAGCTTCCTCCAGCCTAAGTTTACGACTTAAGAAGGGAAGACAGATCCCTACATGCACCTAAGCCACTTTCGCCAGGTTATGGCAGTATACCTGTGGAACGAGGTTTTGATGTGCATTCTATTCCCATCCAACCTTGGCGACCTAGGCTTAACCTGGTTCGAGAGACTACCAGAAGGCAGCATCGCCTCCTGGGCGCAATTGGCCAAGGCGTTCGTGACTAGATTCAGAACGAACACCAAAACACCAGTGGAGATCGATTAGCTACTCTCCATTGACATGGGCGACAAGGAGACGCTGAGATTCTACAACAGTTGCTACTGAGAGACCTTCAACCAGATAGGAGTTTGCCCCACAAATCTTGCCATCGTGCAGTACAAAAGGGGGCTACCAGTCGGAAACAAGTTCAGGGATTCAATAACTATGGCGCCACCCCTCACAATGGAGGCCTTGATGGAGCGAGTGCACCAGCATATTTGAGTGGAGGAGGATGGCGCCCGTGCTAAAATAAAATCTGGCACAGCAACGATACCAGATAAAAAGACTGCGGCAAAAGTCAATACGGTAGAACGCCCCAACAGGAATGGGCCAGGCAGGCAGGCCAACAGAGAGGACTCAGACAAAAGATGGTTAAGAGTTCGCACTGCCATCACAACAGTGTTCAAAAAATCGATCTACCGAATTCTCAGTGAGATACGCGATGAACCTTTCGTCAGATGGCCAGCTAAGTTGAAAGAAGCATAAAAGGACTATGACGAAAGGTCCCGGTGCACCTTCCATGATGAAAAGGGGCACCGCACCGAAAATTGCATGCCGTTGAGACAACACTTGGAGGAGTTAGTAGCAGCTGGGCACCTGGACCAGTACATAGAAGGAGGGACACAGTCAGCCTCCCAGAACCACGACAACCTAAATAGAATGCCGATCGACACCCCACCTCAAGGCGTGATTAACGTAATACATGGGGTATTCAACCTGAGCGAGTATATGAGCTCAAGGGAATGATCAAGAAGGCTGAGCACTTAAGGGAGGTACTAAGTGCACAATCTACCACCAAAAAGGGGAGAACAGAGGCCATGAATGTCATATCCTTTTCAGACAGAGACTTGGCAAGGATATATTGCCCTCACAATGATGCATTAGTTGTCACTCTCCGCGTCAAGGATTTCGACGTCAAACGGATTTTGATTGACCAAGGGAGCTCATGTGAGATAATGTATTACGAAACCTTCAAACAACTGAAACTAGAGGATAAAGACTTGGCACCCGCCGTATCCCCCCAGATTGGATTCAATTCATTGCCAAAGTGGCCAGCTGGCAAGATAATTCTCCCAGTCAAAGCAAGAAGCATGACGATACAGGTGGAATTCTGGGTATTGAAAGTCCCTTCCACTTACAACATAATCTTGGGAAAGACATGGCTGCATGCCATGCGATTGGTAGCGTCAACCTACCATCAAGTAATGCGGTTTTCCAACGAAGCCGGAGTAATTGAAGAGGTCTTTGGAGACCAAATTATGTCTAAACAATGCTTCATCACAGTAAATGGCAGTCACGCTGCTAAGGGATATGTACAGATGGTGGAAGAACCTAAAAGTAATGAGCTGTTCGCAGATGTTGGCAAAGCAACTGATCAAAAGGCAATGGAAGAATTGGTACAGGTAAGGATAGATGAAAAAGACCCGGAAAAGTTCTTTTTGCTTGGCTCGTCATTGTCCAGCACTGAGAGAATAGAGGTCATGAAATTCTTAACCTCTAATATCGAAGTGTTCGCCTGGACGCCGTATGACATGTCTGGCATTGACCCGAACTTTATCTATCACCAATTAAATGTCCATCCATTTGTCAGACCAGTTATACAGCGCACTCATAGATCGATACTCCACCATGCTGAGATAGTGGCGGAGGAAGTGGGAAACCTTCTAGAGGCAGGAGCTATAAGAGAAGTGCACTATCCTAAGTGGATATCCAATACAGTGGTGGTGCCAAAGAAGAATGGAAAATGGCGCGTTTGTGTGGACTACAAAACAGTCAACAAGGTATGCCCAAAAGATAGCTTTCCCTTACCCAGGATAGACCAACTGGTAGACTTGACGGCAGGCCATAATCAACTTAGCTTCCTTGATGCGTATAGAGGTTACCATCAGATTGCGATGTATGAGCCTAACCAGGAGGTCACATCTTTTACAACGCCTAAAGGATTGCACTGTTACAAGGTCATGCCCTTTGGCCTAAAGAATGCAAGGGCAACATTCCAACGGATTATCACTAAGATGTTTGAACCATTGTTAAGCAGAACAATGAAGGCTTACATCGACGGCATGGTGGTCAAGAGCAAGGATGAGAAGGACCATCTCAGGGACCTAGATGAGATGTTCCAGATCCTGAATAAGAACAAGTTGCGCCTTAATGCATCCAAGTGTGCGTTCGGCGTAGGATCTAGCAAATTCCTAGGCGTCCTGGTGACCAACCGAGGTATAAAAGCAGACCCCTCTCAGATCAAAGCAATTCCGGATCTAGAAAGGCCCAACTCAGTAAAAGAAGTGCAGTATCTCACTGGCATGGCAGCTGCGCTCAACCGATTCATAAGTCGGTCGTCAGACAGATATCGACCATTCTTTTAAGCACTAAAGGCCAAGTTTGAGTGGGATGAAGAATGCGACCGCTCCCTAGAGAGCTTGAAAGAATACATGTCTTCTCCACCATTGCTAGTAACCCCAATACCTGGAGAAGGGCTCTTTTTGTACCTGGCAATTTCACAGCACGCAGTTAGTGCAGTGTTGGTCCGAGCGGAAGGAATCCAACACCTGCCCATCTTTTATGTCAGCAAGACCTTGTTGGGTGTAGAAACTAGGTATTTGCCATTGGAAAAACTATCCTTAGCCTTGATGATGGCATCAAGGAAGTTGTCGCATTACTTTCATGCCACACCATAATCGTCCTCACAGCTTTTCCATTAAAAGCTTTGTTTGAGAGGGCAAACTTTTCTAGACGAATCTTGAAGTGGACGGTGGAATTAGGGCAGTACGATATCAAGTTTCAACCCAAAACCGCAATAAAAGCCCAAGCTTTGGCGGACTTTGTGGCTGAGTTCACGCCAGGAAGCCATCACATCTGCCCGGTTGATTTGACTAGAATAACCACAATGGCGACGAAAAGCGTCGCAATAAACATGCAACCCCTAATACAAGATACTCAGCCACATTGTGAATCACACAGGCCTGAAGACAAGCACGAAGATGCAGACCATGCTACACCAAGCCCCAAAAACTCATCAACAAACAAGAACCTAGTACAGTCAGAGAGTAAGGGGAAAACAGAAGGTGTGAGCTTGGAAGAAAACATCAGCAACACTCATGACCCAAAGACATCATCCGACCCCTCAACTTGTTGGATGCTATTCGTTGGAGAGATGTGGAAGCTCTTTGTGGATGGAGCATCTAACAGGCACGGTGTAGGACTCGGCATAGTCCTTATCTCACCAGATGGCCTAGTAGTGGAACAGACAGTCAACCTTGGCTTCTCAGCATCAAACAACGAGGCGGAGTATGAAACACTTTTAGCGGGCTTGAAATCAGCACTCTACATGAAGGCCACCGAGCTAATGGTTTACAGTGACTCACAGCTAGTGGTAAACCAAATTTCAGGCGACTACGAGGCAAAGGATGAAAGGATGGTTAAATACCAAGAGTTAGTCAGAAAAGAGATCATAAAGTTCGAAGTAGTGCGGATAGAGCAGATTGGCAGAGAAGAAAATAGCAGAGCAGACGAATTAACAGGATTTGCTTCAATGGTAGACACATCCATCCCGCATCCATTGCTGATCAACTTCCTACCAAGACCAAGCATTGAAGAACCCGAAGAAGCCAAAGTATGTTGTGCCGAACTAGGTTCTTCTTGGATGGATCCCATTATAGTGTTCTTAAAGGACGACATCTTACCCAAAGAGAAGAAAGAGGCCAACAAAATAAAAGCAAAGTCGCAGCGATTTTGGCTCTCCCCGTCAATGGCCTTGTACAAAAAATCCTTTACAGGACCTTACTTGAAATGCGTCCATCCCAGCAAGGTTGAGGCATTCTTGTTCGAGATACACGAAGGCGTATCCGGAAGCCACCAAAGGGGCAGATCATTGGCCTACAGAGCAATTTTGCAAGAATATTGGTGGCCTTACATGCAAGCAGATTCAGAAAAGTATGTCAAGAAGTGCAAGAAATGTCAGAAGTTCGCACACCAAATACATCAGCCAGCCAGAGAGCTTCTACCTTTAACTAGCCCATGGCCCTTTGCAATGTGGGGCTTAGACATAGTAGGGCCACTTTCAACGACACCCGGCAACAGAAAGTTCTTTCTCGCAGCAACAGACTACTTCACAAACTGGGTGGAGGCAGAAGCACTCGCATCAATAAAGGAGAAAGATGTGAAGAAGTTCGTCTAGCAGAATATCATCACTCAATTTGGCATACCCAAGGCTCTAGTATCTGACAACGGCACTCAGTTCGATGGCAAAATCTTCAGAGGCTTTTGTGAGGAGTACAAGATAGAATTCTACAACTCTACACCAGCATACCCCAAGCAAACGGTCAGGCGGAAGCATCAAACAAAGTCATCTTGGATGGATTGAAGAAAAGATTAGAGAAAGAAAAAGGAAAGTGGGCTGAAGAGCTTCCTCATGTTTTATGGGCTTACCGCACCACACCTCAGCAATCAACTGGCGAAACGCCATTCTCCTTAGCCTATAGCATGGAAGCTGTAATCCCACTGGAAATTGGCCTCCCCACCATCAGAAGCAAAAATTTTGACCCAGAGTTAAATGGAGAAGCCATAGCATTGGAACTCGACCTTGCAGAAGAAAGAAGAGAAAGAGCACCGATTCACATTGCTTCATACCAGCAAGAGTTATCCAGAAAATATAACAAGACAGTACATCCAAGGCAATTCAAGATCGGAGATTGGGCGCTGCGCAAAGTAATAGAAAACACCCTGGTACCCGGAGATGACAAGTTAAGGCCCAATTGGGAAGGACCTTACAAAGTGGTTGGATTAGCAGGAAAAGGGGCATACCACTTGGAAGATGAAGACAGCAAAGCCATTCCTAGGCCATGGAACACTGCCAATCTCAAACTATTTTATTTTTAACTTTTCCTTAAACTTACTTGTAGTTTTTATTTTTTTCAATAAAATAAGTAGTTTTTTTTTTCAGCAGGCATTGTTTTCCTCTGTAAAAATAATTTTAGGGAACTAGGGGCAATGAAATCAGAGTTGGCTGGAATAACCAACTTTTAGCTCTCTTCAGCTAGGATTAGGATTTGGTCTGAAGAGGTTGGCTGGAAAAACCAACACTTCTCCTAAGCCGAGGATAAGGATCTAGGCTGCAGGACGTTTGGCAGGAATAACCAAACACTTTGCTCAGAGTTGGCCAGAATAACCAACTTTTAGCTCTCTTTAGCTAGGATCAGGATCTGGGCTGAAGAGGTTGGTTGGAAAAACCAATACTTCTCCTAAGCCGAGGATAAGGATCTAGGCTACAGGACGTTTGGCAGGAATAACCAAACACTTTGCTCAGAGTTAGCCGGAATAACCAACTTTGAGCTCTCTTCAGCTAAGATAAGGATCTGGGCTGTAGAGGTTGGCTGGAAAAACCAACACATCTCGTAAGCCGAGAATAAGGATCCAGGCTGCAGGACGTTTGGCTGGAAAAACCAAACACTTTGCTCAAAGTTGGCCGGAATAACCAACTTTGAGCTCTTTTCAGCTAAGATAAGGATCTGGGCTGAAGGTTGGCTGGAAAAACCAACACTTCTCCTAAGCCGAGGGCAAGGATCCAGGCTGCAGGACGTTTGGCTAGAAAAATCAAACACTTCGCTCTCAGTTGGCAGGAATAACCGACTTTGAGCTCTCTTCCGCTAAGATTAGGATCTAGGCTGAAGAGGTTGGCTGGAAAAACCAATACCTTGCCTAAGCCAAGATAAAGATCTAGGCTGCAAGACGTTTGGCCGGAATAACCAAACACTTCAAGTTGGCTGGAAAAACCAACACTTATCTCTCCTAAGCCGAGATAAGGATCTATGCTGAAGGAAGTTGGATAGAAAAACCAACACTTACCTCTTCTGAGCCGAGATAAGGATCTAGGCTGAAGAATGGTTGGCTGGAAAAACCAACTCTTAGTTCTCTTCAGCCGAGATAAGGAACTAGGCTGAAGAGTGGTTGGCTGGAAAAACCAACTCTTAGTACTATTCAGCCGAGATAAGGATCTAGGCTGAAGAGTGGTTGGCTGGAAAAACCAACTCTTAGTACTCTTCAGCTGAGATAAGGATTTAGGCTGAGGAGTGGTTGGCTGGAATGAATAAAGCAGATAACAAGGTTAAGAACCAAGATAGGTATCTCGGCCAGAAAATGTTATACCTCATTCAGATTACAATTGGAAAGTAAATACCAGCACGGCAGGGCAATTAACCGAACTAACAATTGAAACAAGAGGAGATTTCATTCAAAATGCAAAAGTTACAAAAGTGGGGCTCTGCCCAGTTACCGTTTCTTTTCAAAAATACAAGACAAGAAAATAGAAGATCAAGCAAAGAGGTCATCAAGATCCGCATCCAGTTCAACTCGGAGCCCGGTTTCAGCTGATAGTTCGGTCGTCAAGTCTTCCACCGGTGGCTCCACCTGAGCTGACTGAACGACAGGATCATTAACGACGGCTGGGGCGTTGTTAGGCTCAGATTCTTCCTCTTCTTCCCCTTCTTGAAGAAATTGTTGTTGAATGGCTGTAGCATATTCCATCATGTAGCTCAGTATGTAATGTGGATAAGGGTTTTGGAAGACCTCGGTCTTTGGATCATGATCGAGCTGTGTGACCGCCACCTTCCATCCACATTTGAAGAAAATATCTTTTGTAGCCTCACATTGTTTGATGTAGGTGGCTTCGCCCTCTTTATAGCCGCGGTCTTTTACGTCTTCCATCTTCTTTTCCAACTCAGTTATCTCGGCCTTCTTCTTCTGTTCAACTGTGGCAAGCTCACGCAGATAACGATTTTTTAATTTGGTCAAGGCTTTCTGTTTTTCTGCCTCCGTCGAATCTACATGACCGCCAAGCCTGGTGACCTCTGATTGAAGCTTGTCCATTTTTTGTTTGGCCTCGTTTAGCTCGGCCGCCTTCTTATCAGCATCAGCCACAACTTGCCTTGTTGTTTTGCGAAGCTCTAGCACACACTTATGTGCAATATGATTTTTCTGCATGGCCTACATAAAAGTGGTAAGCAAATTTGGAGTAAGAACCGAGCTAACAGATGCACAAAATGGGGAAAAAAAGTAAAGAGTACTCACCAGCACCATTGATTTGGTGGCCGAGCGGATAGCTTTTAGCTCGGTGAGGTGAGCATGGTGATCCATGTCAAGGGGCAGGCACACGCTCTTAGCCAGGTTGAAGGCGAGCATATGGCCTTTGTCTGCCACCACTGAATCTGTCTCTTTGATGGCTCGGTTCTAGTATGTTAATCTCGGTGCCTAACCAGAAGAGTTAGCTCAGTCTGAGCTCTCAGGTTGTGGGCTCGGTGGTGCGGTTGGGGGAAGCACAGTTTCGACCTCATCGGCAAGGCATGGCTTGGTTGTAGAAGACCGAGCGCGCTTGCGGAGCCGAGATGATGAAGGCTGATGGGTTGGAAGTGCCACCACGGTCTCTTGAGTTTGGCCGGCTTGTTGTACCTCGGCTAGGTTTGTCTCGGTAATTAGGGCTCTCACTGCTCTCTTTTTTTCCATCTCTTGCGCCGCTATTAATGGAACGAGGTTGATTTGTGGAAGGGTAGGATCAGGCTCAGGTGAGGGCTCCAACAAGAAATCGGTCACCCTGGTCTTTCTGGGCTGTTGTATCGATAGGTTAACTCAAAGTTAAGTAGCTCGGCCCAATTCTGATTGGGGTATCTTAGTGCGGCACAAAGGGCATCAAGGTTGGGGTAACTATACAATGACTTTTGAAAATCTAAGTCTGCATAAAGGAAAAAGACAACGGTTAGTACGGTTGAAAATAAGCAACAAAGTAAAGAAAAACATGAAATTAAGCCGAGGTAATTATACCGGCGACTCCTTTGTTCCAGTTTATTCGGTCGCCTGGGATCTGGGCTTCATGGTCTTCAAAATTCCCAGAAACCCCGAAAAAATCATCGTCGTTTACATCTTTGTCTGGGGTTTTCTTTATTATCTTTTCACGGCGGCGCCTTATCCTTAAATAGTAAACCCAACCGTCCTCATTTTGGCCTAGAGAGTACTGGTGAAATAGCTCGGCCAAACCGAGGTTGAGGCCAAGTCGGCGGTTTAGCTCGGCAATGCCATTTATTATTCGATATGAGTTTGTTGAAAGCTGGGTAGGGCAGAGATTTGTTTGTCTGAGGAATTCACAGAGAAGAGGCTGAACGGAAAAGCGGAGACCGGCCTCTACGATGGAAATAATGTTAAAAGGGACGAAGCCCGGTTTTCCCCATGGAATGGTATCTAGTTCGGCTAAGGAGAGGTGGACGTCATCCGAAATTTGGTAATCCTTTCGGAACTCGGCTATGGCCCCTGGAGAGTTCACTAAAAATCGATACTTCCCCATGTGGCCTTAAGTTATATATAATTTAGCTCGGCGATGAGATGACCTTCGGTATCTCGGTTGAGCGTACAATGGTGTGCCTGGCCAGCCTAAGTCAGTCTGCAAAGTGAAGAAGAAAGGTGTTAAGCACAGATCGTTGGACCGTGCTAAAAGAAATAGAGGCAAAATAAATGGAGTCCTAGTTCGGCTACGTGGGATACTATCCGTCCTTAGCTCGGTGGGAGCGAACGACATTAGCTCGGATCAGTGGAGTGAGAAGTTCGTAGCCCGGTTGAAGCCTATGATGCAGCATTCTTAGTTTAGTTTTTATTAAGTAAAAGAGCTAGTTTGGGGCCAAGTGATAGCCCGGTCTTTGGTTAAGGTTTTTTAGTTCGGTGGTACGCATGCCTAATGCAGTTCCTTAGCACGGCTAAATAAAACAGAAGGTACTTGGACCTATTGAAACTAGGGGTATGGTATGAAGTTTTAGTTCGGTTGTTCAGTTTGGCCAAGTTTGCACCTAATACAAACAACTTCCTAGTTCGGTTGAGGTATTATTTTGGATCAAAAGCATTGTTTCCCAGATTGTTCGTGAATCTGGTGGATCTATTATTTGGTTCTTGGGCAAAAGTAGCCATATCCTATGGAAACTACAAAGTGTTTTGAAAAAACATAGATACTACACTGTGTATTACAAAAAAAGTACGAAATGAACAAAAAGAGAAACAGATTAGAGCTACATACCAGTTCAGAATGAAGGAATCGAGGGTGAACACAGTATTAGCAGAGAGCACGAGCTTCGCAGGCAAGAGTTTGGAAAAATGGAGGCCCAAAGAGAGAGAGGGAAGATGAATAGTGGTACTTTGATTCGAAAAATAGGGTTTTGTTTTGGATAAGACATAAAGAAAATGCGGGACTGTTCAAAAATTTCGGAGTACGAAGACAGCGTGACAGCTATGCTGGGCCAATGAGAGTTTGCCACGTGTCGATGGCGAGGGAAACGATTCAGTTACAGTGACTGAAGAGACGTTTTGTAACCGTACCAATTGGTGGCTCGACAGCATTATAGCTCGGTTGAAAGGCAAGTGTTTTTAGCTCAGCTGGTGACGGGTAATCCCAATCATGCTGCGCAGCTGGAATTAAGGGGCAATTGAGAAGGAGTTTTTATATGCACTAGGGCCAAGCTAGGCCAAGGCGCGGTAATGGGCCGTTCTGTGGGCCGAAGTTAAAAGGGCTGAGTAAAAAGGCCTTATAAAGTTAGCTCGGTCAAAAAGGGCCTTATAGTTAGCTCGGTTACCCCAGTCGGAGGTATAGTTAGCTCGGTCGCGGTGTTTGGAACCGAGGTATTATGGCTTCTTTGGGAGGACCTTGTTTTGGTTAGCGCGGTTAGAACTTGCTGTAGTTAGCTCGGTCTCAATGGACTCAACCGAGGTATCAGTGAATAAGAACCGAGCTATGTGTTGCATGTGAAGATGCTGGTTTAGGTATGACAGAGGTATTGTTAGTTCGATTACATGGTCATACTACCAAGGTATAACCATCTCATTTGGTTTAAGCAGTGAGGGGGGTGTTGAAGGATAAGCATTATCTTTCAGGAGTGTGATTCCTAGGAGGACTCTACATGGAGGAATAAGAGTCCTACTAGGATTGTGCCACACAAAACCTATAAAAGCTCATAACATCACCTATGGAGAGGTAACACAACTTTGATTC
>NW_021025367.1:3128209-3214914 GCF_004153795.1 Camellia sinensis | reverse complement strand
GCCACCACCCACCACCACCAGCTACCAACCACTCACCGTCACCACTTTCCACCATCGTCTTTCGCCGCCACTTACCACCACCATCTTTCGCCGCCACTTGCCACTACTTGTCATTTTTCACTCTTTTTTATATTTTTTAAATCTTGTAAACATTTTGTCAATTACCAAACGCGTTTGTAGTTTATGTTTTTCTAAAAATAAACAAAAAATAAACAAAAACCAGTTTATAAAATTTTTGTAAATATAAACTGAAAACGTAAACGTTACCAAACATACCAAAAAGGCCAAAAAAACTTAGTAAAAAGCTAAAAGCCAACTTTTTCCCTAACTTTCCAAAACACTTATAATAATTTATTGATTTATTTAATTTTTTTTTTATTTTTGCAATTTTTTTAAGAAAAAACTAAAAAAAAAATCAAAAAGTTTTTCATACTTCTCAAAATAGGCGATAAACATTTCTCACAATTTTCTTAATGAGGTGATGGGACAAAATGCATGTAAGGAGAATTGTGAGAGAATATTTAGTAGGTGTTTGGCATACACTAAAAAAATATTTTTTTTTGTATACATACACTTATTTGAATCACATTTATCAATATCTCATCTCTATTTTCTACCAACTTTCTCTACTTTTCTACATATTTTTTTTTATAAAAAGTCAAAAAATACATTTATTTAGAACATCCTAAATCATCCATTAAATGTAAGTCAACCTTTCAAATTTTATTTACTACGCCATTAGGGGAATTGTGGGGGATAGAAATTGTGTGAATAAAACATTTTTTATGAATTAATATCTTAGAATCTATTTATATATATCTTAAGTCTTAAAATGGTATTGATACAAAATATCTCATGTTTCAAATTTTTTAAAAAAATTTCCATATTCAAAATATTTTTATAATTGTTATTTATGTAAAAAATTATATTAAGAGAAATGAATTAATATCTATCTATCTATCTATGCACGCTATATGATTAGTTATTTTAGAAAGATGGTTAAAAGTCAGCTTTCAACTTTTAATCAATTTTTTGTCATATCATCCATTTTCGAAAAACATTAAAAAATTAACTTTTAACAATTTTTTCAAAACAACCCGGCGTAAATCTTGAAATGATATTGATACAAAATATCTCATATTTTGAAAAATTTTAAAATATTTCTACACCCAAAATTATTATTATTTTTTTTTTATAGAAAAGACTAAAATATATATATATATATATATATAAAACAGAGTAAATACAATTAACCATTACCCGCAGCACCTTTGGCTTCCAGGTGTGCAGCAGCAGCAAAAGAGAACTTCCCAGCAATACATACTATACATATATATCTTTTTATTTTATTCTTATATTATTAATTTTTTCCGAATTACACAGGACAATTAATAATAATTAGAGTAAAAAAGGATTGGTATAAGTTAATTACTTTCTGTCCACGTCCACGTCGTTATCACGTGCCAACTGTAGTATGTAAATATGTATTCATCAATTTTTTCATTAAATTTAAATAAAAATTTAATAAAAAATTTGATCAGATGCATTCAAATAGTAAATTTAAAATTTTTATTAAATCATGTTATAAGCTCAGTTGTTCAGGAAGCTGTTTGGCCATAAGTAAAATTTAAGCAAACGTCCAAGCTTCAGGAAGATATTTGGTATAAGTTCGAGTGTCTAGGAGGATATTCGAGCAAACCTCCGACCCAATAGCTACTTACAAAATTTGAAAAAAAGTCAAAAATTTCATTAATTTGATGAAAAATTTAACTCTCCTTTCATTTGATATCAATTTGATAAAATAGTTAAAGCACCATTTTAACCAATTTTTCATCAAATTTAAATTTGATGATCATTTTATGAAGGATTGGAGATGGCCTAAGTAGCGGTTTTAAGAACATTTCTCATATTTTTTATTTTCTTTAATCAAATTTAAATTTGATAAAAAAATTATTCAAAAATTATTTTAAATGTTTTCATTAAATGTTCATCAAATTGAAAGAGAGTAATTTTTTTTCATCAAATAGAGAGTTCATCAAATCTTTCATTAAATTTGAATCTGATGAAATTTTAAAAAATAAAGCATTGGAGATGATTTTTATTTTCAACAAATTTGATGTAAAAGAAAATTTTGGAGAAGAAGGGAATTTCTAAAAAAAATTGATGAAAAACAAGAAAATGATTGGAATAAAATATCAAATTAAAATAAATAAATACAAATTGATGAAAGGTTGGAGGTGTTCTAAAGTCCATGCAGGAAATTATTTAATAATTCCAGAATACTACGTGGCCATACTCTAAGTTAATCACCAATTACTTAGCCCTCGTGTTGTTTCCCCATCCCTAACATCTCGTGGGCCCCTACCCCTCTCTACTAAAAAAAACCTTATGGAACACCATATATCCATATTTCGGGAATACTAAATAATCACCCAGTGCACTCTTGGAGTGGCTCTTTTATTTGTTTTTTGACTTATTAATTTTTTTCTTAGTTAACATATTTGAAATTTTATTTAAATTTTTTTTTTAGGGAAAATTATTTATAAGTCATATTTGGAAGACTTATTTAATGTGAAATCCTACGAATATTCTTTTAGAGTTTGAAATCCTATTTAAATAGAAATGTGTTCCACAAGATCCTATGAGTTGTAAATGAATGGTATTAGTGTACTATTATACCCCTAATTTTTTTCATGTTGTATCTTATTTTCTCATTTATCATATCACGTTTGGGAAAGCTTTTAGGAGAGACAAGTCTATAGGCAACGACCGTGCGAGTTTTTTTCGCCTTGATCGCAGGATTCCTGTACATTTTCAAAATGTTGCTTAAATGAATGTGGATATGGTCGATGATATGATGAAGTTTGAGGGTTGTGTGTTGATTCCTTCGACATTTTTCGACTCCAATCGGTTGAGGGGAAGAGGGTTTTTTTTTTCTTTTTGATTAAAGTGTATTGCTGTTTGTTGAAATGTAGATTGTTCATCTTTAATAAGGCATTGACAATCTATTGCACTCATTGATACGCATACTTTGGCCAATATTCTGATTGAATATGTGTATTTGACATTGTGATAGTTGATGTGTTTTGATATGTTCGATGTGTGGGGTGGTGTGTATGGGTTCAAGGGTTGGGTTGGGGGTATTTGGTTTTGGTTGTTAATTGGATGTTGAATGTGAACCACATCGTAGAATGACAAATGTACATTGGGACTTGGATGATGCATGTTACATATAGTGTGTAATGTTAATCTACATACACCATTTAGTATATGACATTTGTGTGTTTGTTCGGTTATATATGTGTTGGCTTATTTTTCCTACGAAGGAAAATACCATAAATGCGAGTGTGCCAGTAAGGATTGAAAAATACTTACAGATTAAATTCAAGCCAATTATCAAGCGATTATGTTGACAGTTCTTTTGGCTCAACAAAGAGGACTTCAAAATTGCCAAGTGTGGAGAACAGAAAAATTAAAAAAAGAATGAGGGAGATGGAGAAAGGCGATTGAGTGAATAATTAAAATAATAATTACTTACATCTACTCCTTTGCTTCAAAAAAGGAAGTGCATAAAATGTTTTGAAAAAGAAATGCTGGAAATGAATGTTTCGAAATATAAATCTATGTTAAACTACTCTTAAGATAAGGAAAATGACAAGAAGTATTGAAAGCATTTGTTTTTTATTTGAATTCTGGATCTTTTACAATGTAGCCATGAATGACTATTTATAGGCAAACATATGTAGGAAAAAACTACTTAAAACTACCCACTCTTCCACCTCCTCCATTTCATACTCCATGATCTTCCATAACTTTCTTTAACCTCCACTTCATGCTCCATGTTCTCTACTTTGTTCCCCATCATCTTTCCAAATTTCATAATGAGTAGGAGGATGTCACATGTCCTGCAATTATATAAATAATAAATAATAATAAAATTACAAATTTATGGTGCTAACATTACCCCCTGCGACCCTTAAAAATGATGTTTACTTGAATTTTTGAAGGGCCGAATCAAGCACATGACTAATCTAAAAAATAAAGTGCTTCGAACAATATCAACAAAGTGTTTCGAATGATATAACAACACCAATAAAGTGCTTCGAATAAGCATGAAATTATTACTAGATGTCTCGAATTATATATATGTCTTACATATGTGCTTCTAATCGGTATCAATCCTTTGAAGGAAATTAAACAATGTCGTGTTACTCGTACTTCAAACACTTAGAAAACTTGGAACTTTTTGAAATAAGTTGATGTTGTTTGCACTTAAAATCATTTAGAACCTCATATTTTTAAGGCAAAGCCAATGATTCACCTTAACAAGTTGTTACACATGCTAAATAACAAGCTTTGAATGTGGTATAATGGACCAAAAATCACCCTTTCATGGTCTAAGTGTTTATAAATGACCAAATTCATCATTCGAAGGTCTTGCGGAAAAACTTCGAAGGATAACCTCATATTTCCTAGGCAAAGCCAATGATTCACCTTAGCAAGCTATTACACATGCTAAATAACCAGCCTCGAAGATGGTATAGAGGACCAAAATCATCTTTAGAAGGTCGAAAGTGCCGACAAATGACGAATTACATCCTTGGAAATACTCGGCAAAACTTCGAAGGTTTACAACTACCAATATTGTTTCTTCGAAGTTATTGCTGATGTAGGATGGAGTGCTTCGAAGCTTACAAAATTATGGCACAAGGACTTTCGAAGTAACTTTTGACCAACATTGTGGTTATTCAAATTTTGTATGTTCTGGTTCACACATAATTAATGAAAATATTAATTTTATGCTTTGAACCAATTATTCTCCGAAGACACCAAAATCGTTGTTCTTCGAACCAACTTTTGTAGAATACTAGTAACATTTTCATGTAATAAATGGCTATAAAAATGTTTATCAATAAAGCCACTAATTATCATGCAAAAAATACGCATTATTTGACAATTAATTAATTGTCATTTTACATATATTTGAAGGGATGTACATATTTCGAAAGCTTTCTCGTCCCATGTTACATTTCGAAGGTGTTCATTGATGACAAAACTACCATTCGAAAGTCACATATGTTACTAAAGGATTAAAATCGTCATTCGAAAGTGCTTACGACATCTCTTCGAACCAAATCCAAAGAGTGGGATTACTATGAAATTAGTTTGACATTTTAATTAGCCATTAGTGGCTATAAAATGATATTTCAATGAATACATATAACATTACAACCATTTATCATTTGAAAATAAGTTTAACAACCCTCACATGTTTTTGATAACATGCTTCGAAGTATCTTGGGACATACTTCGAAGGTAACCACAAAACCAAATGGTAATGGTTTTATGGATCAACTAATAACCATATTTTTTGCCCAATATATTGTAATAACGAAATATTATGTGTTAGTCACTCCATCAAAGTCAACATTTGTCACGACACAAACCCGCCCCTGTAGGTTTAGTACCGTAACTGGCCAGTAATCCGTGGATTACCAAAGGCCTCTGAACAAATTAGCAAATAATAAGGGGTTGCGGAAGCAATAATACAAAATAGACAAGGTCCAATAAACTATAATAACGTACATGGGACAGAACATTTCAAAACTTATATATATATATACATAAACATGCCAGTCCAGTTACACAATATTTACAAGGTATTTAAAAAATGTACTTCCCAAGACCTGACTTTATAGAGCATACACAAAGACTAGCATGTATACAAAAACAGTCATGGCATTAGGCATCGTTCGGAACCTCCTCGGGAGGTACAACAGTTGGCTGACAAAAACAGAACAAAAGGCCGTCAACTCTGACCCTGGTCATGTGCCGGCTCACCTACATACATAATATAAACTGTGAGCGAAAGCCCAATGAATAATAATAGAGTAAAGGGTTTCAATGAATGAGTTCGTACAGATTCAGAAATCATAATTCAGATTTGTATCAAATTCATCATTTGTCCAGATCATATACAGAAAGAAATCATAAGTCATGATTAAGTTTACGTGATACATCCATTAGCATTAACAGAACAGAATAGAACGTATACACGTGAGGTTACGAATAACCAGTTCCATAAAGGAACCTCCGGATCCGAGCAACAGAACAGAAGCTAAGCCCCCGTGACAGGGCCTTCGGTACGGGTAACAGAGTGCATACAGAAATAAGTTCCATAAATGAACCTCCGATACCGGGTAACAGCTAACAAATATCACATAATGCTAAGGATGCCACAAATACATATTAGAAATTGAACAATCATTCATTGTATAGAATATATCATTTCGGAAAACAGATCTTGTTTTATCACACAGAAAGTAGATACAGTTTAAACATAACTTTACTAAGTTATTACTCATAGTTGGCCTTGAGACAAACAGACGGAGCAGATTAGTCAGACAGAACGTGGCACGTGACCTATATAACACATAACAGATACACACCTGAAACACACGTTCTAATTGTACAAAACTTACGTTAATGGCTCTTAGTGTGTTTCTAACCTTTAATCCTCATTAAAGGGCCTTAAACATGGCCTAGGAATGCCTAAGATGGAATGAAGATGCAAACATGCCTTGAAAACCATTTCCTAAATTTTACTGAAGATAAGGTCTACGCTCGAGCGTGGATTACCCAGCTCGAGCGGACATATAGATATTGAATATCCGCTCGAGGGTGAACTTCCTCGCTCGAGCGGATTATAAAATCGACAAAAGTACTAGATGCATGATATTCATGCTCGACGGGCGCTCGATCCCCGCTCGAGCGGACTGCAAAACACACAAACTTCTGGGAATACGCATTTCACGCTCGAGCGTAACTATCGATGCTCGAACGGAAGTGCATGTACTCAGGATTCACGCTCGAGTGTGAAAGTACCTGCTCGAGCGTGGGTCAAATTTCTGGAAAATCCAGATTGACCTCCAAGCAGGAAACTCAACCTTTAAGCCTTCAAAACTCATTTTCCTGGGCCAATGTTTGAGGAAACATAAAATAACTCATAAAACAACAAGTATTTAAAAATCATTTCAAGAAATCATGACCCAAGAGCAACCCAATTTGTGCAAAATCAACATGAACTCTAAAAACATGCCATTAATACAACTTGCAAGAATCTCATTGAATCCAAACCCTCCAAAACATGATTAAACTTGATAATTTGATAGACAACAAGATGAATGACCATAATGTGAGTGAAATTAGCACATGCATAGAAGAAATCTTAGAATTCAAACTCAAAGCATGAAAATTTATGCATGCATGCATGGATGGACTCTCAAAACCACACTTTGAGCTAAATCTTTACTTTAATCTTCAATTTTACCATGGACCATGCAAGGTATAACTTAAATGCACAATCAAGAAGATGATTCTCCTACCTTAGGTCTTGAATTCCAAGCCTAGAAGCTCAAATATGCAAGCTACTCTTCAATTCTTCTAATTCTCTAAGGAATTTTGTTGAAACCAAAATTTCTCCTATCTCTAGCTCTCTCCCACGGTTTGGTCAAGAAATGGATGATAGAATGAAGCACAATAAGTTCCAAACAAGGCTCTTAGAAGTGGCCCACTAAGTGGCAATTAGGTAATTAACTTGAACTAATGTAATTTAGCATTATATAATCTAATTTAATCATACCAACCAAATTTTAATTAAATTTACCATAAAATCACATATATTCTTACTAGTATAAAACACTACTCAATTTCTGAATCGATCGTCTATAATGTTTTCAATTCGCAGTTCAAAGTCAACACATAAACAGATCACTTTATAGCAAACAGATAGAAACACATAATTAATGCAATACATATGCAAATTAATCCCAGATTCCTTCTAAATTACTGTTAAGGCGTAATTAAGTGCGAATTAGCATTAATCAGAGGTCGGAGTTATTACAACATTTGATGTGACCCACAAATCCAAAAGAAATTTTGAACAACAAAAGTCATGGTATAGTATGACCATGAAAATTCATACTTTTTGACACTTTGAAAAATGTCAAAATTTTTGAATTCATGAACAGTGGCTTGTTCATTATTCTTGACCATGTTTGGTTTAAAAACGTGACTTTCGCCGAATTAATTTTCATAATTCTTTGGCAAAGTGGGCTATTTTTTCATGTTAGCCATTAATGACTTATGAAAAATCCCCCATAGGTATATTATTTCCATGACTTGACTCTTTACAAATTGGTTTTTGGACCCCCTGAGCCATGCACGGAATATCATTCTTAGCCAAATTTGGCTCAAGAACATACTCTTTCATTATGTCAATTTCATAATTTGGCTCTTTAAAAACGGACTCTTGAACCCTCCGAGTTATTAATGAAATCAACTCTTTGCTTTTAGTATTTTCAACCATGGAAAATTTCTAAAAAAATCACCAATTCCGGTCATTAAAGCCTTAGTTAAAGACTTGGTAGTGAGAGTTGACAACTCATCATTCCATTGGCGAATTTTCATATCAAGTTGATGAATTTCTCTAATTAAATGGTGTCTTTTTTCTTCCACCAAATAATATTGTAAGAAATGAAAGTTTATTTCATCAAGAAAATTGATATCTTCTTGAAGATCCAAAATTTTTGTTTACGCCAAGAGATTTCATCTAGGCTATTTGAAATTAACGAATCCAATTCATTTTTCATTTCTTACACTTGATGTCCCACTGGGCATGCCAAAAATTGTTGGCTTATTTTTCCTATGAAGGAAAATACCGTAAATACAAGCGTGCCATCAAGGATTGAAAAATCCTTACAGATTAAATTTAAGCCAATTATCAAGCGATTATGTTGACGGTTCTTTTGCCTCAACAAAGAGGACTTCAAAATTGCCAAATGTAGAGAAAAGAAAAATTAAAAGAAAAATGAGGGAGACAGAGAAAGACGATTGAGTGAACAATCAAAGTAATAATTACTTATCTCTACTCCTATGTTTCGAAAAAGGAAGTGCATAAAATGTTTTGAAATGGAAATACTGAAAATAAATGCTTCGAAATATAAATCTATGTTAAACTACTCCTAAGATAAGGAAATTGACACGAAGTATTGAAATCATTTGTCTTTGATTTGAATTCTGGATCTTTTATAATGTAACTATGAATGAATATTTATAGGCAAACATTTATAGGAAAAAACTACTTAAAACTACCTACTCTTTCACCTTCTTCATTTCATACTCTATGATCTTCCATAATTTCCTTTAACTTCCACTTCATGCTCCATGTTCTCCACTTTGTTCTCCATCATTTTTCCACATTTCATAACTTCTCATAACCTCAAAATGAGTAGGAGGATGCCACATGTCCTGTAATTATAAAAATAATAAATAATAATAAAACTGCAGATTTATGGTGCTAACAATATATGTTTGAATGTGTATCGTATCTTTGTTGTAATCAGTGGTTACATACATGTCACAGTACATTATGCAAAATTATTAGGGATTGGGGTAATTGAATGTGGATTGAATCCCATCGCCCGATGTTGAAGTTATGTTGGGTTGGGGATGATGGTGGTTCAATACATAGGTTGGGTTAGAATGTTACATGTTACATTTAGGCGGTTACATTATTCATAATTCAACGATGGAGTATTGAAATGTCACGTTGGGTTTCGAATGAGAAGCATATGGGAATGTCACGGTGGCTTTGGGATGTTATATGTTACATTTACGTTAGATTTGGGATAAGAAATATATGAGAATGTCACGTTGGGTTTGGAAATGTCACGTTGGGTTTGGGATGTTACATTTATGTTTTGAATTTCAAATTTCCAACCATATAGATATGATCACAATCTATGGTAATATTAGATTTTTCATATATGGTATTGCCATTAATTAAGTTATTTTGAATTTCAGAAACATATGAGAATGTCACGTTGGGTTTGAGAATGTCACGTTGGGTTTGGAATGTTACATGTTATGTTTACGTTTTGAATTTCAAATTTCACAATCTATAGTAACATTGGATTCTTCATATATGGTATTGTCATTAATTAGGTTGTTTTGAATTTCAAATTTCTAACCATATAGATATGATCACAATCTATGGTAATATTGGATTTTCTATATATGGTATTATCATTAATTAGGTTATTTTGAATTTCAAATTTCTAACCATATAGATATGATCACAATTTATGGTAATATTGGATTTCTCATATATGGTATTATCATTAATCGGGTTATTAATCAATTAAGATTTGAGGTAGATGTATCCACAAGAAAATCAGAAGACCTATTGAGTTATAAGTTTTTTCATAGAATCATGTCTTATATAAGACTTTTAAATAATTTATCCTTTTTTTTATAAGGCACGAATCATGGCTGATTATGTCTTCTTTTTTTTTATCACATCATCATGGATTTGTATCCAAAACATCTCAACACTAACACAACTTATTTAACTAAATGTATTAATTATCTTAACCTAATTATAATTGTATCAACTTTAATATGACACACCTCACACTGTTGGGATGATTATATATAGATTGTGCAATTTATTTTAAGCAAATATGTTCCGCATTTTAAAAGATATTAAGAAATTTTGTTTTTTCTTTTAAAACATTAAGAACTAGAAAATATTATGTGTTTGGTAACGTTTACGTTTTCAGTTTATATTTACAAAAATTTTATAAACTGATTTTTGTTTATTTTTTTTATTTATTTTTAGAAAAATATAAACTACAAACGCGTTTGGTAATTGACAAAATGTTTTAAAAAATTTAAAAATATAAAAAAAAATGAAAAATGACAAGTGGTGGCAAGTGGCGGCAGAAGACGGTGGTGGAGTGGGTGATGGTGGCGAGTGGGTGGTAGATGGGTGGTAGGTGGGTGGTGGTGGCGGGTGGTGGGTGGTGAGTGGTGGTGGCAGGTGGTGGGTGGTGGTGGCCGAAGACGGTGGTGGAAAATGGTGACGGGTGGTGGCTAGTGTTGGGTGGTAAAAAAAAAAAAAACTGAAAATTCAAAATGGAAACACATTTTTTGTGTTTTTATGTTTTAGGCAAATTTATAAACTGAGACCACTGATTTATAAATCAAAAATTTTACCAAATAAGTTTTTATTTGAGTTTTTTAAAATTTTGTAAATATAAACAGAAAATTGAAAACGTGGTGTCGTGTGATTTGAAAAGTTGATAAAAAGTTACTTTTTGCTTTTTGAGTTAATATTTATTTATAGTGTCACATCACAATAGAATGACTAAAATACCCCACCTAACTTTAAAAATTTACTATTTAACCCTTTTTGACTCATTTAGCTCCTTGCTGGAACAAGGAGGATAGTCATGTAATTCCACCCTTGGCGTTTTGCAAACTTCCCAAATACCCATCCAGCTTTTTGGCTGCGTTTTTGGCTTGACTGAGGCTGCGTTTTTGGCTACAAAACGCAGCTTCTTGCCAAGTTTCCAAAAGGCCACTAAATTGATTTTTTTTCTTAATTGTCAAAATAGGCCATAGCACTTTTGATTCATTTTTTATTCTCTCTCTTTTTGTCACTTTTGAACACTTTATTCGTTTTAAACATAAAACAACTGGTAAAAGTCAAGTATGCCTGTCTGTTTTAAAGACGTAGTTTTTTTTTTTTGGGTCTTTAATAAGAAAAATCTAAAAAGTTGTAAGAATCTTTAGGCTTTTAAATTTGACTTAATGAGATGAACTGAAAATTAAAAAAAAATCAATAATTAAAAAAAAAACAGAAAAAGGAAAAAATAAGTCAAAGATATTAGATATTTTTAGAATCTTTTTTTTTAAATTTATATACACAAGATGGATAAAAATAATAATAATAATTTTGAAAAAGGTGACTAAAGACAAAAAAACAAAAAAAAAAAGAAATTTGGGAGATCCCAAAAAATAATTGATGACAGGAAATGTCATAGGATTATCATGCATACCTTTTAATGGGAGATTAGCAATCCTATGAGGAGGAAATGAAAAGACTAATGAGAGATTGCCCTTCATTTTATGAAAACAATAAAGATGAATTTCATATAATTGTGATGATTTTTATTTAATTTTATAGATTTAATTATAATTAATTATATACCACTACATTAGTGTACAAATAAACACGATTTATCTTGCATTTTCAATTAAATATCAATGTACTATTAATCTGTTTATCTAATTTCATTATACTCATAATCTCATTCAATTAAATCCGACAAATAAACATTGTCATAAGAAAGTTATAATGTTATATTGAATTAATAAACCGTTCAAAAAAAACAAGAAGAAAAGGTAGCCATAATTATATATGGGTAAATTACACTGACACTCCTTGAAGTTTATGTTTATTACAGTTCTTCCCTCACCTTTTGGAAATTATATCTCCCTCCTAAGGTTTAAAGTTTCATTACAGATTCTTCCTTCAGTAATCTAATTTTTTTAAATACCAATTTTGCCCTTATTGGGTAAATTACATTGACATCCCTCACATTTTAAAAATTACAATCCATTCCCTAAGGTTTAAAGTAGCATCACCAATTGCCCCATCGGTTAGTATTAGTTGGAAAAAAATTAATTGAAAAAAAGTTTTGTTAGTAAAATTTTTAAATTTTTGTTTAAAAAACAACATAAACTCATTTTTTGAATTTATGTTTTTTCCTCAAATTTACAAACTGAGACAACAATTTATAAACAAAAAAAATTATCAAACAAGTTTTTATGACAGTTTTAAAACTTTTTGTAAATATAAATTGAAAACTAAAAACGAAATGGTTACCAAATAGGTCTCAGATGGTAAAAATGTCGTAAAATTAACAAATAATTAAATAAGTTACCAACGTAAGAAATGGCTTATCAAAAGATTCTTATGCTATGTATGGTTTGATTTTTATAATTTTTTTTAAAAAAATTAAAAATTAATTTGGTTAAGAAATAAAAAAATAATAATAATTATAATTTAAGGGTCAAAAATAATTATCATTTTAACTTTTGGGCAAATTATATACATACGTTTGGCTGTTTCAATTTAATTTGTAAAAAATTATTTCTAACCACTCAAAAGATAAAAGTTATATAAAAATGATAATTTTTTTTTATTTTTTATTTCTTAACCAAATTAATTTTTAATTTTAAAAAAAAATAAAAATCAAACCATACATAGCCTAAGAATCTTTTGATAAGTCATTTCTTACGTTGGTAACTTATTTAATTATTTATTAATTTTACGACATTTTTACCATCTGAAACCTGTTTGGTAACCATTTTGTTTTCAGCTTTCAATTTATATTTACACAAATTTAAAAAACTGTCATAAAAACTTGTTTGATAATTTTTTTGGTTTATAAATGGTTGTCTCAATTTGTAAATTTGAGAAAAAAAAGTAAATTCAAAAAATGAGCTTACGTTGGTTTTTAAACAGAAATTTAAAATTTTTACTAACAAATTTTTTTTTCAATTAATTTTTTTTCCAATTAAATTTTTTTTTCAATGAATTTTTTTTCCAACTAATACTAACCAAGGGGGCAATTGATAATGCTATTTTAAACCATAAAAAGGGGATTGTAATTTCTAAATGTGAGGGGTGTTAAAGTAAAATTGATATTTAAAAAAAATTAAATATAATGAAACTTGATATTTAAAAATTGATATTTAAAAAAATTGAATTGCTGAGAGGAAAATGTAATGAAACTTTGAATCTCAGGGGTGATAGTGTAATTTACCCATTATATATTGAATTAATAAAAGGAAAACGTTTATAGTCACTCAATGCATAATCGTTAGTCTCAAAATGTGTAAGAGCATCTCCAATGGTAGTAGGCATTTTACCTATCTAAATATTACTATAAAGTATACATTTTATTTTGCCTGTCAACGATTTCATGTTTCTACCCCAACCATGCTCTTTATTTTAGCTATTCATCCAAATACTATTAACTTTATAGAATGCCACGTCAGCAACAAAGATGGAGGGAAATAATCTTAATGATTATACATTTTGCCTAGCCTTGAAGGCTAGCTACATGTAGCTAGTGAATGTGAGCTGAGCCAAAATGCCTAAGCATATGCCTAGTGCATTGGAGTTGAAAAAAGTGGGTCACATTAGGCATTTTGACTAACAAGCATCATATGCCTAGTGGGTTGGAGATGCTCTAAAAAAATATATTTAGCATGTTTGGTTATCATTTTTCAAAAATACTTTTCAGAAAATTTTACTTTCTTATTTTTTGTATTTTTTTGTTTTTACTGAATTTTTTTAATATTTTGAGCAATTTTTTTTTAATTTTTAGACATACCTAATATAAATACACCTAAAAAGTAAAAAAAATTAAAAAAAAATCTTTTAAAAATTCACCAAATACCAAAAATATAAAAAAAAATACGAGAATTCAGTAAGTTTTTTTTGTATTTTATGTATTTATTAATTTTTAAAAATATTTTTTCACAAATTTTTTACTTTTTAGATACATCTAAGTAAGGTGTATCTAAAATTTAAAATTTTTACTAACAAATTTTTTTTTCAATTAATTTTTTTTCCAATTAATTTTTTTTTTCAATTAATTTTTTTTTCCAACTAATACTAACCAAGGGGGCAATTGATAATGCTATTTTAAACCATAAAAAGGGGATTGTAATTTCTAAATGTGAGGGGGTGTTAATGTAAAATTGATATTTAAAATTAAATATAATGAAACTTGATATTTAAAGATTTATATTTAAAAAAATTGAATTGCTGAGAGGAAAATGTAATGAAACTTTGAATCTCAGGGTGATAGTGTAATTTACCCATTATATATTGAATTAATAAAAGGAAAACGTTTATAGTCACTCAATGCATAATCGTTAGTCTCAAAATGTGTAAAAAAATACATTTAGCATGTTTGGTTATCATTTTTCAAAAATACTTTTTAGAAAATTCTACTTTCTTATTTTTCGTATTTTTTTGTTTTTACTGAATTTTTTTAATATTTTGAGCAATTTTTTTTAATTTTTAGACATACCTAATATAACTACACCTAAAAAGTAAAAAAAATTTGAAAAAAACCTTTTAAAAATTCACTAAATACCAAAAATATAAAAAAAATACGAGAATTCGGTAAGTTTTTTTTGTATTTTTATGTATTTATTAATTTTTAAAAATATTTTTTCACAAATTTTTTACTTTTTAGATACATCTAAGTAAGGTGTATCTAAAAAAGTAAAAAAAATGTTTAAAAATTTAAAAATATTCATAAAAACAAAAAACTAAAAAACTCAGTTTTCAAAAAAACTTAATTCAAAAAACTCAAACTAAACACACTGATTGAGATTTTTAACTATTATACTATTATCTTCAGTTGTTAGGTTGTACTAGTATGACTCTAACGTCTCGTCTGAGAATAAATTTTTTTAATAATTTTTTAATTTTTTGATTAAAATATGATATAAATAAAATTAGTATATTTTGAATGATTTTTTAATTTTTTTCAAAAAGATGTGCAAAAAATACAGAGAAAATAAAATCTTTGATTTTTTGGTATAAATTACTGACTTTTTAATTTTTTTAGTGATTTTTTGACTTTTAAATTAAAAAATGATATTGCCAAACGAGACTTAAATTGAAGATACTTTGAGACAACCAATTTAATTTGAGTAAATGTACAGGTTAAGAATTTTTTGTTCTCAAATATTTTTTTTCTCATGTTCCAATGTGCTTCATGTTATTAGATTTAAGGGGTTGTTTGGGATCTCCCAAATAAGTCATTTCTTTTTTTGAATTTTTTTGCCATTACTGATGATTTTTTTTAAATTATGTCAAAAAAATTACGTTCCTAGTCCGTCTTACTGTATGCAATTCCAACAAATCTAAAATGTATTTTTTTTTTATTTCAACAAAATTTGAAAAAGTCAAAAAAAAAATTAAATCCAGTTTTGACTTATTTTTGTCTTTTTTGGATTATTTTTTTAATTTTTTTGTACATCTTATCAAGTAAAATCTAGAAGCCTAATTTTCAAAAATAAAAATAAAAATTTCACTAATAACGATAATAAACCAACAAAAAAAAATAAACCTCAAACATCCAAAGAATGCACTCTTTCAAAGCAAAGATGGTAACCTATGGCCTTATTTATTTCCGAAGAGGGATAAAGATAATACCGTGAAGCCAATATGAGTCCATATGTATTTTTCCTTATCTTCAATACTGTGCTTTTTACTTATAATGATGTGAAATGATAAATATTGACTTTTAATTTGTCACATTCTCAATTATGTAAGACTCTACTTCCTTACCATATTATTGAGAGTGTATTTAGAAATTTCAAATGTAAGTCTTTAACATTACCCTTTAACTAAAATAGGTGGAATTGGTAATAACATAGTATTGTTCCTAATAGGGTGATTAACAATACCTATGATTTTGTTAATCCACTATCTCACCCTATTATATTTTATCATAATCAAACATAGTATTTATATCTATATAATAAAGAAAAATAATTCATATACTGAATTTAAATTTACCTGAATTGCCTAAATTTTGTAAGCCAGATGACCTCCCAGACAACTAGTGCAACCTTTGTCAACAGTAACTATCACCCTTATTCCCGCATGACTAGCCGAACTATCGGTATGACAAATTTGAGTGATTCGAGCGAGCCAAAATTGAATGTAGCATTACTTTATAATAAAATAGAAAACTTTTTGAAAATGTCTCTCAAACACAATTGGTTAGCACTAGGGGTGAGCAGCGGATATACCGATACGCCAAAATCGATCGAACCGAACCGATCCGCCGTATTAAATACAACTAAGGTACGTAATTCATAAACAGGAATATAGAAATAAATACATAAATCGTTACACTACTATTACTCACAGTGGTTTAGGCAAGCAGCGGTCTCTTTCTGCAAGTGACCTATACGTAGCACTAGGGGTGAGCAGCGGATATACTGATCCGCCAAAACCGACCGAACCGAACCGATCCGCCGTATTTTGGACGGATGCGTGATGACGAGCGGACAGTTGCGGATTGCTTTTCTCCAATCCGCCAATTTGGCTGACGGATGGCGGATTTGAGATTCCTTTGACCGCAACCGAACCATCAAACCGCAAGCACCCCTAATAATTTATAAGACTTTATATTTTTAATTTGTTTAAATATTTTGTTTGTATTTTCAATTGAAAAATAATTTAAATATTCTGTTGAAAAAAAGTTTTCAACTTGAATATATTTTTTGAATTGAAAAAAATTAACGTATTATTTATTTATATTTTTTGGTTTTTAAATTTAATTCTAAAAATAATAAATAGAAAATATGATATATGCTGGTTGGTTTTTGTTTTCAAAAACATATATAGATGTAACAATACAGAGATATACAATCTCTACTACTGCCCTGTTTATGGTTTTGGTGGTTTGAATTGTTATTATATTTTAAGAATCACAGATTGTAATATTTTATGTGAATGAATCATACTGTGATTGTAATATGTGGATGAGCATGCAGTGATTGTGATATTCTAAAGTTTCAAATTTTCTTTTTTTGGATGAGACATACAGTGATTGTAATAGTTTTTTAAGTCATTGACTGTAATACTTTTTTTTTTTTTTGAGGAAGTGTACAAGTTGAATAATGTTGAAAATTTATAAAATCTTAAACCGCCAAACCGATTCGCATCCATCCGCCAAACCGCCAATCCGTTCAATCCACATCTGCCGGATTGGTGGACGGATGCGGATTGATTTTTTCCAATCCGCCAATCTGACGAACGGACGGCGGATTGGAGATTCTGTGGCCGCAATCGACCCGCGCCTACCCCTAATTAGCACGGTTCAGATCAACCCATCTATGAAATTAATAGCTAGATTTGCTTGACAAAAATTAAATTTCCCACCTTAAGAAGTTTTAGCACACTACAACAAAAACATACTTTAGTGGCACTACACTAGTGGCATATTTTTAGGAAATGTCACAAAAAATGATATTTAGTGGCACGTTTTTGAAAAATGCCACAAAACGACAAACATAAAAGGCTCTAGTGACATTTCAATGAACAAGTGTCACAAAACTACAACGAAAACATACTGTAGTGGCACTACATTAGTGGCATATTTTTAGAAAATGCCACAAAAATGATATTTAGTGGCACGTTTTTGAAAAATGTCACAAAACGACAAACATAAAAGGCTCTATTGACATTTTAATGAACAAGTGTCACAACACTACAACAAAAACATATTTTAGTGACACCATACTAGTGGCATGTTCTTAAAAAATGTCACAAAAAGAATATTTAGTGGCATTTTTTAGAAAAATGTCATACAGCCACAAACATACAAGGCTCTAGTGGCATTTCAATTAAAAAAAGTGTCACTTCACTACAACAAAAATGTCACTACAACAAATTTACGCTTTAGTGACACTACACTAGTAGCATGTTTCTAGAAAATGCCACAAAAATAAAAATTGGCATTAAATGTTTTAGAAAAATGCCATAGAACCACAAAACATATAAGGCTCTAGTGACATTTCAATAAAGAAATGTCACATCAATTTTATGACATTTTATAAAATAATGATACAAAAAATTATGTTCGTGACATTTACCAACAGATGCTACTAAACTTTAGTTGCAATGGCATTTTTTAAAAAATGTCAGGACACTAGATAGGTGCAAATTACTTTTTATGGCACTAGGGTGAAAAGTGTCATAAACAAATATTTTATAGCATTTTGAAAAATGCCACTAAGCCAAAAACTTTCCAAGCTTATAATGACATTTTTGAAAAAACAAAAAATGCCAATATATTTTCTAAATTTTTAAAATGCAGTAAATGATTAAAAATAAATGAATTAAACTCAATATACACTACAGGAAAAAGCATATTCGGCGACTAAATTTCCTGACCAAAAAAATTTGGTCGCTGAAAGTATAGCTTTCAGCGACCAAAACAACATTAGTTGCCAAAAGTAAAGCTTTTTGGCGACTAAACAATTTTAGTAGCCAAAAGTCTACAATTGGCGACTAAAACTAAGTTTCGTCGCTGATTATATGGGTTTTAGTTACAAAAATTTTTAGTAGCCCAAAGTAAAGCTTTTTGGCGACTAAAAAAATTTAGTAGCCAAAAGTCTACAATTGGCGACTAAAAATTAAGTTTAGTCGCCAAAAGTGGTCATTTTTAGCGCGGGAGAACTAAAATCCTAAGGCGGGAATAAAATTTTTTGGTGACCAAAATTTTGGTAGCTGAAAGTGCATCTTCGGCCATCAAATCCGATTTTGGTCGACAAAAGTTAAATTTTTTAGCAACTAAAAAATAATTAGTAGCCAAAAGTATAGAATTGGCGACTAAAAAATATTTTTAGTCGCCAAAAATGGTCTTTTTTTATTTTGGTAGTAAATAATTTATTTTACATAAATTATGTTCAATAAAATAATTATGTTTATACATATACTTTTATATTAATATGGATGTATGTACTATATAAATAATATATATTGCATATATAATCATGTGGTGATATAGAGGTGTAGTGGGGAGAGTGTGGTGTATAAGGTTTATGGTGCGGAAGGTTGGCGGTTCGAGTCTCCGCAAGAGCGAATCAAATTGTTCTACAACGAATTATCATCATGAATGGCACTTGATAGCGTCACGAATAGTGCCTACCATGACATTAAAGTGTCACTGAAAGGTTTTAGTCTTGATGGTGTAATGACACTTACAAGTGTCACTAACTCTTTTTTTAATGGCGCTTGATAGTGCCACAAACAATATCTACCATGGCATTAAAATGTTATTGAAAGTTTTCAGCCATGATGGTGCAGTGGCACTTGCAAGTATCTACCGTGGCACTCGTATCTACCGTGGCACCGATAGAAGTGGCACTTGTTCAAAATGCCACAAGACCATAAAATGTCATTAGAAGAATAGTTTTGTGGCACTTTCAAATGTCACTAAACTAAGAAAATGTTGTAGTGGCACTTTCCTACACCTTCCTCTCTTATTCTTTTTCTTCTTTTTTTTTTTTTTTTTCCTATTCTTTTTCTCGATTTCTCTTCGTAACCATTTGTAATTCACTCCTCATCTTTCTCCTGCTCCTTCCTTATTTTATACACAAAAGGTAAGATTTTATGTTTGTGTAAGGGTTGGTTTGAGATGTTCTAAAAAAGTGTACTTTTTGACTTATTGACTTATATGGGTTGGGTTTGGGTTGAGTTTGATGTGATGTGTTAGAGAATGATGTGATTTAAATAAGATGATATGACTTAAATACAATAGTGATTTTTTAATTTTTTGTATTATTTAAATTATGTCAAACTTGTCCTAAATTTGAATGAGCAGACTAATGATTGATTGCCCTTTATTGATGATTCTTTTTGGCACGTATTTCATGGATGCGGCATAAAAATATACATTACATTTTTTTTCCTCCTTTACATGTGCCATGCAAAATTTTATTTTTAATTAATAAATGTGTCATCAATATTTTGATGCCTACAAAATTCTTAATTTTTTAAGGGGAATGTACCAATAAATCTCAAATTAATAACTTATACACTGTTTAGTCCTAAAAGTTTTTTTATAGACTGAAAGGTCCCATTACAGTGTTTCGAACATCAGATTAATGTTTCGAACATTAGATTGATGTACAAATGGGACTAAATGGAGCATAAGAAAACTTTTAGGACTAAATGGTTCAACTTTTCAAAAACTAGGACTTATGGGTAAATTTTCCATTTTTTAAATGTCATGTATTTTTTAGTTTTCAAAAATGAAAAAATTTGAAGTAAATATTTTTAAAATTTGAAATTATAAAAGACTAAATTTACATTTGAAATTTCCTTTTAAATATTTTTTAATTTCAAATTATATATGGAGCCTCTGTTTGGCAAGATGGTTTTCAGGCTTTTTTGGCTATTTTAGCCACAAAAAACAAAATAGGCTATTTTAGCCATAACAAACAAAACATCACATCCAACCTATAATCATTACATTCTTCTCTCACAAAAAAAGTCAAAAAAGCCAAAAAGCCAAAAAGTCCTTCCCAAACCAAGCTTTTAAGCCCAGGCTAAAATAGCCAAAAAAGCCAAAAAGCCAAAAAGCCAACCCACTTCCCAAACGGAGGCTATGTTTGTGTAAGGGTTGGTTTGAGATTTTTCTAAAAAAATATACTTTTTGACTTATTGGCTTATATGGGTTGGATTTGGGTTGGGTTTGATGTGATGTGTTAGAAAGTGATGTGATTTAAATAAGATGATGTGACTTAAATAGAATAGTGACTTTTTGACTTTTTGTATTATTTAAATTATGCTAAACTTGACCTAAATTTGAATGAGTAAACTAATGATTGATTGCCCTATATTGATGATTCTTTTTGGCACGTATTTCATGGATGCGGCATAAAAATATACATCACATTTTTTTTCCTGCTTTACATGTGCCATGCAAAATTTTATTTTTAATTAATAAATGTGTCATCAATATTTTGATGCCTACAAAATTCTTAATTTTTTAAGGGGAATGTACCAATAAATCTCAAATTAATAACTTATACACTGTTTAGTCCTAAAAGTTTTTTTATAGACTGAAAGGTCCCATTACAGTGTTTCGAACATCAGATTAATGTTTCGAACATTAGATTGATGTACAAATGGGACTAAATGGAGCATAAGAAAACTTTTAGGACTAAATGGTTCAACTTTTCAAAAACTAGGACTTATGGGTAAATTTTCCATTTTTTAAATGTCATGTATTTTTTAGTTTTCAAAAATGAAAAAATTTGAAGTAAATATTTTTAAAATTTGAAATTATAAAAGACTAAATTTACATTTGAAATTTCCTTTTAAATATTTTTTAATTTCAAATTATATATGGATAAGTATGATAGGTTAGATATGGCTAAATTTCTTCTCTTTATTTTTTGAATTTTTATATCAAGATTTTTTAAATTTCATTTTAAATATTTAGATAGACTAATATTTATATAATATGTGCATTTAAAAATGTCACTCTCGCATAATTGATCATTCGCTTGCAATGTTTAATTTAAGAGGCATTTATACACAAGTCTTAATTTATGAACTGGTACTCCATTAAGTCATAACTAATATTTTTTGGACCTTCAAGTCTCATTAAATTTTTAATAGTTAGAATTGCTTTTTAAATAATAATTAGTCATCATTTATGATTATCTATAAAGAAATACGATGATTTGACATTTATTTTGATTTTAAAACTTTAAAACACTACAACAAAAACATACTTTAGTGGCACTACACTAGTGGTACCATGACATTAAAGTGTCACTGAAAGGTTTTAGTCTTGATGGTGTAATGACACTTATAAGTGTCACTAACTCTTTTTTTAATGGCGCTTGATAGTGCCACAAATAATATCTACCATGACATTAAAATGTCATTGAAAGTTTTTAGCCATGATGGTGCAGTGACACTTGCAAGTATCTATCGTGACACTCGTATCTACCGTGGCACCGATAGAAGTGGCACTTGTTCAAAATGCCACAAAATTAAAAAATGTCATTAGAAGAATAGTTTTGTGGCACTTTCAAATATCACTAAACTAAGAAAATGTTGTAGTGAAACATCAACTTTCAAATTGAAAAAATTAAATATATATATGTGCAAAAAAAAAAAAAGAAATTGAAAAATTTTAAAAATTTGAATTATTTTTTTGTGCAAAACTATAAACTTTGTATCTATAAAAGAGCATGGTGATGGAACATTGATAAAAAAAAAAAAAATTAAAAATGAAAAAATTAATAATGTTCTCAATTTTAAAATTAGAAAAAATTGATAATGTTCTCGATTTTATTATATAGTTAAATCAAACCAATAAGTAGAAGGGCAAAAACGTTTAATCTCATGCTCTATTTTTTTTATCAGTTAGTGAAACAATTGTCTGGAATATTACTATGCGAAATTGATAATGTTCATAGTTTTAAAAATTGAAAAAAAAAACAAAAAAAACAAGGTAACAATATTCTCAATTTTACTAAATAGGACTCATTGGTACAAAAAATCTTAGATAATACCTGAACTACCATAACATTTGTAAATAGAACTTTTAAGTAATTCACTCTTAATTTAAAAAAGTCATTTTCTGTTTGATTACTATTATCAATTTGTCAAATTGTTAAAAGGTTCAAAAGAGTTACAATTTTTTTTTACATTTCGCTATTGGTAAAAGGGTAATGTTGCTAATTTACATAAGTTGTAACTTTTATAGTTATAAATAAAAATATTAGAACTAAAACATTATACTAGAACTATTCACTTCTTGTATTATTTTCTATTTAATCTGGTTAGTTTCATTATTTATTAAATAATATAGATCCTACGTGTACACATAACTTTGATTGTATCAATATATACTTAAGAAGTGAAAAAAAAACAGTGATTAGTATTTCTCTAAACTTTATGTTTGAACATTGTCCTTAAACTAAATTATTTAATTTGTATTACTAGAATATATAATTGTTAAATTATTGAAATTTTTATATATTTATTCTTTAATTTGTTTTACGGATAAAGAGGATTGTTTGCGTTAGGAGTGCCGTTAGGCACGGCTAATTGCCTATTAATCGGATTAGGTCACTGTTGTGCTCTTTAACACAGTAGTGGTTGTTGTGTCTTAATTTAAGGTATATTATAGGTTTATTTTTATAATCCAAACTGTTTATTTTGTAGGGTTTGTTGAGTACGAATAAAATCATAGTAATCGGATATCAATAATTATATGATCGATAATAAAAAAAAATAAACAATAAGTTTTTCTTTTGAAAAATAGCATAAAAAATATGCAATTCGATCATATAGTTATTGATATTCGATTAATATGATTTTTGGTAGATACGAAGTACTCAACAAACCCTATAAAATGATGGTTCGAATCATAAAAATAAGCCCATAATACACTTCAAATTAAGGCACGATAGTCACTGCGGTGCCTTTTAGCTAGGGCTGTGCAAAATACCGCCCAATCCGCTAAAACCGCACCAATCCGCATTTATCCGCATCTATCCGTACCGCTCTAACCGCTAACCGTAGTTTAAACTTTAAAATTTATAATCTGCCAACCGAACCGCTCCGCTCCGCTATAGTTAATACATATATATTTTTTAACCTCCAATGAAATATTAATGTAAAAATGAGTGTGAGAGAGACTTAAGATATGAAATTTATTACAAATTAGTGACTATATGTATGATACATATTATATAAAATTACTTTGTGTTATATATCTAAAAAATATTATACAAATTAGTGTTATATATTATACACATCTATAATAATTAGTTAGAATATTCTTCAATCCGCCAAGTCACCAAAAACCGCCAAAACTGCAATTTGTTAATCTGTTAATCCGCCAACCTGCCATTCAATTTGTAAATTTACTCTCAAACCGCCTGAACTGCACTGCACACACCCCTACTTTTAGCATAGGAGTGACCCTTAATCCCTATTAATCTCCAAGTTTGATACTCTTACTCTATTTTTCGACTTTAGTTTTTGATTAATTAAATTTTGAAAAAAATAAGTTTGTTTTGAATTACTAAGAAAAAAAAAAAAAAGTTACCATAAAAAAGAATGACCCACTTAATTTTCCCATTAATAAAAAAAAATTAACATTTATCAAACATATTAAATTTCTTAAAAATAACTTAATCTTGATTTTTTATTTTTTTTTATTTTTTAAATATAGTCAAGTCAGCCTTAGGACATCTCCAACGGTACATCAAATTTTCACCAAATTTAAGTAAAAATTTTCTTTAATATCAAGTGTTTCAACGAAAGGTTTTGTAGTTTCATCAAACCACTGGTCATCCGATTGGGCGGACGACAGGCTGGTCAACTTACCAGTGTAATTTTTTCATAAATTTTTGTCTTAAGGTGGTCATCCGGGGACATCCGTCGGTGAAAATTCAACAACAATGAACAGTGATTTGATAACAAACACATTAGTCCTCAGTTTGATAAAAGAAAAGTGAAATTCTGAATTTGATACGTATTTGATGAAATCGTTAAAATAGAAAAAAAAAATATTTTTCATTAAATTTAAATTTAATGATAGTTATAAGTAACCATCGTAAATGATCTTATATTTATAAATCAATTGGAGAAGTGTAAGTCTTTTCTTGTCTGGAGCATATGGGGTATTTTGAAAAGATAGTTAAAAACAAATTTTTTGACTTTTTAATTTTTTCTTACTGTTTTATGTGAGAAGTGATGTGACCAAAAATAGGTTAAAAGTTGACTTTTGACTTTTAACCCATGTTCCCAAAATAGGCCTATGTCTAACACGCAAGATAATAAAAGTTAAAAATACTGTTCCCTCAATTTTCAAAAAATTAAGTATTTTTTAATTTATTTAAATTATTTTTATCTAATAAATTAAAAATAAAAATTACATTAAATAGTTTAGCACAAGCTTTTATATTAAAATATATTATAATAAATTTCTTTTTTTTTAAGATGTAACAGACAGGAATAGCCCATTAGGAGATTTGAAAATTTAATGATTGAATGGTGATATTGCGACGTGGTGAGGGATGAAGTTGTTAAGGGGTAACCCCTTACATTTGGGATTCTTTTTAGGAAAAATTATTCCGTAATGGTTTTTTGAATTTTTTTTTTTACAAATTAGTATAAAAATTTATGCATTTAATTATTAATGTTTATAAACTTTTTCATTGATTTTTTTTTTTTTTTTTAAAGTACGCTGCCTTGTATTTCTCCCTTCATTTTATACATATATACGTTAAGAAAATGATTCACAATGAAAAAATTTAGAATATGATTTGTTAATGATGTTTTTAAAATTATGTAAATAATGATAATTGTTTTCATCAAAAAATAGAACGGAACACAACCCTCTCACCTATGTGAGAGAATTATATCCAATTTTATAATTAATTTTTATTCAAATTAAAGAAGTGATAAAAAAATCTGTAAGATTAAATGTAACATTAATATTAGTGTTATGCTTTTGTAATGTTTAAATTTGAACTTTAAAATAACTCGAGGGCTCATATGTCTCATTTTAATAATTTATTTGGTAAGGATTTTTGTGCATATTTTTCATAAAAAATATGTCAATTTGATAATCGTAATATTTTTCATTTTATAGTATTTGTCTCGAAAATATTAATGGTCTATTTTTAAAAAGAAAATTCTATAATACATCCACATTTTTGGGTATGACCATATGCCCCAACTATCAACTATCACATATGTGATATTTGATTATGATCTATTATTGTGTTGGTTATAATTTATTATGATCTTATTTATGATTTATTTATTTTTATTATAATTAAAAAGGTCATTGATTAGTACTTGACTCAAATTTTTTATTTTATTTTTATAATTATAATTGAAAAGGATTTAGTTATACATAAGTTGCATATAATACGCATTCTAATATGAGACTGTACAGTAGTATGACATTTTTTAAAAACATATTTATTATTTATCTTTAGGAAAATTATTTATAAGTTCTATTAGAAAGACTTATGCTACATATGGTCCTACTAAAAAACTTATGTTTCTATAAGTCCTGTGGGAAGTTTGTTGACACATTTACCCTTAATATTAGTTGTTAATATCATAAATAATAGTAAAACCATATATAGAAAATTGAATATTACCATAGATCATATCTATATAAACGTAACGTAGCGTGACACCTACGTAAACATAATGTGACATATCTACATAAACGTAACGTAACGTGACACCTACATAAACCTAACGTGACACATATGATCTATGACAATATTTAACTTCTTATATAGGAAATTGAATGTTGTCATAGATCATATTTATATGAAACGTAACGTGACACCAACGTAAGCCAGCAATATTTTCACATTCAATTTAAAAAAATAAAAACTCATTAAGTTTGTGAAACATAACGTGACACGTTACGTTACGTTTATGTAGGTGTCACGTTATGTTACGTTTATATAAGTGTCACGTTACGTTACGTATATGTAGGTGTCACGTTACGTTACGTTTATATAAGTGTCACGTCACGTCTATGTAAGATCTTGTGGAATACATTCCTATTTAAATAGGACTTGAGACTCTATAAGAAATTATACAGGATTTAACCTAATATAAGTGTCTGAAAAAAGAGTTATAAATAAGTCTCCCTTTATTTTTTCACAAAAAACAAATATAATAAAATACAAATATTACATGATTAAATTATTATTTTTTTATTAGGGAAATTACATATACCCCTCGAGATTTAGCAAAATTACAGATACCTCTTGAGATTTGAGAAATTATACATAACCCCTGAAGGTTATATTTGCATAACAAATTAGGGGGCAATTTGTTATGAAAATATAAATCTCAAGGGACAATTTGTTATGAAAATATAAACTTTAAGGGGATATCTGTAATTTTTGAAATCTAGGAGCATCTGTAATTTAGCTAAACCTCGAGGAAGGTATATATAATTTGCCCTTTTTATTATAAACAATATAAATTAAGGCCAAGTTTGACATATTGTAAAAAAGCTAAAAAGTCAAAAGGTTACTCAAAAAGTTAAAAAGTTAACACTATTCACCAAAAGTCAACAATTACGGCTGCACAACTCTCAATCCTAATTGTCCCCTACAAATCAAATTTTAAAATTTTTTATTACATATTTTTTCATAAAAAGTTAAAAAGTTAACCCAAACATTCATATTTTCTTTCTCAATTTTTTAATTAAAAAAGACAAAAAATACATTTATTTGAAATACCCCAAACAACCCTTAAATATTTTATAAAATAAACCATTCAAATTATTTAAAGGAGACAATTCTCAAATTCAAAGGAGACAATTGTCAAATTCTCTCAAATTCATCTCTTATGCAAGGCAATAAGGGTGGGCAATGGAGGGGGCCAATGTGTTGAAACACATCGTAACAGCCCATGCTGCCATGCATGTTTGTTTTTAATAACTGGGGTTGGTTGCTTCCTCCATTTCTCTATTTGTTCTCTCTCTCTCATCAATACCGGGTCTCTTTCTCTCTCTCTCTCTGCATCATAAACCCCCTTAACACCTCAACGATCGAAGCACAACAACAGCAACCACTGTGCATTCAAGTTCCCACAATCAAGATCACAACTTCTTCTTCTTCTTCTTCTTCTTCTTCTTCAAGGGTTCTTCTGAATCGAAAATGGCGAAAGAGGGAGGCCGATCTTTGGCCGAAACCCCCACTTGGGCCGTAGCCACGGTCGTCTCTGTCATGGTCGGTCTTGGGTTCTTCGTTCATGCCTCGCTCAAACAGTTTGGAAAGGTTCTAAAAAAAAAACCCCATTTTTACATACATACGTATATATATATATATATACACTCTGACATTTATGCGTTTTGCAAATTTTTTTTTTTTAAAATTTATTGCTCTCGTCTCTTCTCTTTGTAATAGTGGATGGCTAGGACTAAGAGGAAAGCTCTTCTTGCTGCTCTGGACAAGATCAAGGAAGGTGAGTTGTTGGGGTTTTTTAGATCGTTTTTTTTTTTTTTTTATTCTCTGTTTTTTTATTCATCATTCTGATTTTTGTTTCCATTTTTTTTGGGTGTGTTGGGGTTTTAGAGATGGGTTTTTGTTTATTCTCTGTTTTATTAATTCATCACTCTGATTTTGGTCCTATTTTTTATTTTTTGGGGTATTGTGTTGTGGTATTGGGGTTGTTTCTATTTTTTGGGTGAATTGAGGTTTTAGAGATGGGTTTTTGTTTTTTTCTTTGTTTTTTATTCATCACTGTGATTTTGTTTCTGTATTTTTTTGGTGTTGGGGTTTTTGAGATGGTTTTTGTTTTTTTATTCATTATTCTGATTTTGTGCTGTTATATTTTTGGTTATCTTTACCTTTTGGCAGAGCTAATGCTTTTTGGACTTATGTCATTGCTAATGGGTCATTGGATCATTTTTGTCGCCAAGATTTGCGTTAAATCATCGGCCCTGAGCAGCCGGTTCTATCCATGTGTAGCAGACTCTAGTGTTTTGGAGAGACTGTCTCTACAACACCTTACAATTTCAAGTCCCAATTATGTAAACTATTCAGTTTTTCGCGAGCAGGTCAACAAGCAGAGAAATTTTTGTCCCGAGGTACCTGCCAGTGTATTTCAATTAAACTTCTATGTACATTGTGTCTTCAGTTAGATAACTTCAGTTCATTTCCTAGTACCTTTTATAATTGAGACCACTAGCAATCTCAGCAAGAAAAATGCTTTTATTGATTCAAAATCAATTCAATAGTTCTAAAACCAAGCACTATATAGAGTTTTTCTTCCAAAGTATATTTGATTCTGAGCCTGTAAGTGGAAGAGTGGCGTCTAACTTTGTGAATGGCCTGGGCAAATTAGCTCTCAGAGCCATCTAATTCTATTAATGTTTAAGCTAGGACATGTAAATGTATGGTTGATTGTAACACACGGGGTTGGAAAGAATCAAGATGTTCAGAAACAGTGAACAGCTTGAGCTCAATCTCGAGCTTGGCTAGTTTAAAGCTTGTTTGAGCTCAGCTCATTTGCTAAATTAATCAGATCAAGCCAAATTTTAGGTTTGTTTAGTAATTAAGTCAAGCGCAAGTAGACTTAAGTTCAGCTCAAATAAATACGCTCTTTAACAGAAGGATATAATTTTTTTTAAAGTTAATATTATATCAAATATATTAATTAATTTTATTTCTTTGTTTACTGATATTTCAATGATGTTTAGTAGTTGAGTAAATTTACATATTTGATTAATGAAATTTATTAATAACACCTTGCTTGTTTTCACTTTTCAAAAAACACTTTTTATAAAATTTTACTTTCTTATTTTCCGTGTTTTTTTATTTTTACTGAATTTTTTTAATATTTTAAGCAATTTTTTTACTTTTTAGACACACCTAACATAAATACACCTAAAAAAGTAAAAAAATTGTAAAAAAAATCTTTTAAAAATTCACTAAATACCAAAAATACAAAAAAAAATACAAGAATTCAATACATTTTTTGTATTTTTATGTATTTATTAATTTTTTAAAATATTTTTTCACAAATTTTTTACTTTTTAGATACATCTAAGTAAGGTACATCTAAAAAAGTTTAAAAAATGTTTAAAATTTTAAAAATATTCACTAAAAACAAAAAAACACGAAAACCAAAAAAGTCAATTTTCAAAAAACTTAATCCAAAAAACTCAAACCAAACACACTGATGAGCATTCTTTTTATATTTTGCTCATAATCTTCTCTCTTTTTCTCTTTATGTGCATGTTAATTTAAGTTTGATTTTTCTTTTCAAGCTTGAGCTTGGGCCGTTTATGTGATCGAGTTGAGCTCAAGTTTCTCAATTATTGGACAAGCCCTCGAGCTCAGCTTGAGCATGACTAAGTTTCAGTGAGACGAGCTTGAACACCGCAAAGCTCAACTTGGCTCGTTTGCAACCCTAAATAAACAAGATACCGGTGTTACTTATGGAATTTCTTGATGCATTATATAATTTGGAAAACTAATACAGAATACAGGTTGAATAAAATGTTTCCAGTGTATGTGCTTTCTCTCTGCTATTTTTAGATTGACTGTAATCTTAAGGTATTTGAATTGATTGACAACATTTGGAGTCAATCAGTTCTCAACTGAAGTACTAATTTTTAAATGTTCAGTAATTTATTTTCATGTTATGATCTTGTATTATGATGTGTGTTATGAAATTAAAAATATTTGTTGAATAGCTTGATATACATTGTTTGGTCTGTTTCCTACTAGCCTGAGTTTTTGGGACAATTGGTGACTTAACAGTATTAAAGACAATGTTGGTCCTAACTGCTTTGGAGTGGTATGAGAGATGGAGGCAGCCATAAGTGTTGTGAATCGTGATGAAGGAATTTGGTGACAAGAGGCAATGGCTATTGAGAACAACATTTCAAAAGGCAAAAGCCCTTTGAGATATTGGTAGAAGCTTTTAGAATTTTAGATGTTTAAGTGATAGGGAATATCATAATCAACTGTTTCCTGCCAGAATGTAGCTTTTCAAAGAATGATATATTCTGGAGTACAATAGTAGAAGTGCTTCTTCATTTCATGCAAGTACGCAGACTGTCTTTACCATCATAAATTTATTTACTTTTTCATCACTCCTTAATTATTGTGAACACTTTTAATCACTTCTTAATTGATGTGAAAGCTTTTAATCACTTCTTAATTGTTGTGAATGCTTTTAATCACTTCCAAAGAATATACAGATCATTTGAATTTGTTGGGTTAATTATTTATCATATATGGCTTCACTTTAGTAGCTTCAACATCTGTTATCTGTCCAGGGCCGTGAATCATTCGCTTCATATGAAAGTCTTGAGCAGCTTCACCGTTTCTTGTTTGTTCTTGGTGTTACCCATGTATCATATAGCTTTTTTGCCATTGCCCTTGCCATGATCAAAGTCAGTATTTCTTCTTCAAAATGTATCATCTTTCTGTATCTTTGGAACTTATCTTCTCAAGAGAACCCTAAGATTTTTCTTCTTGTACATGCAGATTTATAGCTGGAGAACATGGGAAAATCAAGTGAAGTCAATGGCTCCACAGGAACTACAAGGTGCAAAAAGTTTTATAGGGGTGATTTTGTTCTTCTCTTTTCTAAAGTACCATTTATCTTTTAAGAGTTTAGTTCAGATGTTCTTCATTAGAAAATTTCTATCTTGCCATATTGAAATTTTAATCTAGGTTCCCCGCAATCTGCCTCAAACCACACAAAAATGAGGCGACTATCAACTTTCATTTTTCATCACACATCCCATCCGTGGAGCCAGCATAGAGTTCTTGTTTGGCTGGTAATGCACCTTTTTAAATTCTTGTGTCTTTGCAATGTTAAAATGGGACATTTTTTTTGTTATTTATATATTCAATTGGGAAATGAATTTGCTGGCATACTACTAAACATCCTAAAAATGTGAAAATGCAGCTCAAGTAATGATTAGCTGAGGGTCTTACTTGAACATGCTTCCAGTTGCTTTGGGGTGGTAAAATGAATATGAAGCCTAAAAAAAAGTTGTAGTTGCTGAAAGACAACCTAGGGCATTCAATATGAAAGGATAAAAAGGGCTTCTTGTTGTAAATATGATCATATTTCTTGAGAAGGAAAAGTAAACGCATTTTGTTAGGTATTGATGGTCACAAATGGTTTAGATGATTAGATAAGAGAGATTAGTGTACCATGCGGATAAAATCATCAAAAAATAACTAGGATATGGTTTGTGGTTCCCTTGAATTTGAATGGCTCCATAGGCTTGTTAGATAAAATTTAAATAAAGAATTTTATCTTCTTGAATAGAACCCTGGGGGAAAGTAGGTAAATTCTCCACATTTTCTGATGCGTATATACTTTCCAGTTTTCTTGGAATTACAGAATTCAATATCCATGTGGAGTAAATAGTTACTAATGGTGTCTTCTATCTGATAAGTTCAACCTGGAGTAGTTCTTTATGAGAGCCATCACTTTACTCAGTTAAGCAACCATCTTTAAATTAAGACATTAGACTTTACTAGGCAACTCATTCCCATTTCCCAGTCGAAGTCCTTGAGAAACTTCTAGGAGATGGCAATATTTCTGTTTTACAACTTGGTATTGTGGAGGAGTATTTACACAAGTTATGGTTTAAGAAAATTGTATGGTAAAAACAGAAAAAACCAAGCAATATTATAACAACAGGCATGAAGGATGATTCCCTTTCTGGCTTGATCAACAAAGTATACCTTCCTTAGAATGTTAGTCAACCTAGATCGATTCTGACTCTTCATGGTTCGATGATGCATACTATTTTTACATTGAAATGCTATATACCGTTTGGGAAGCAAGATTTGAGGTTTTTTTGGCTATTTTAGCCACAAAAGACAAAATAGACTATTTTAGCCACAACAAACAAAACATCACATCCAACCTATAATCATTACACTCTTCTCTCACAAAAAAGTCAAAAAAGCCAAAAAGCCAAAAAGCCAACCCACTTCCCAAACCAAGCCTAAGTGAATGGTACAGTAAATTCAAGACGATGGCCAAATATCCATTCAAGGCTTCAATTGTAGGATTCTATTATTTAGCTCAGAATAATTCACTTTGTTTCTTTTATTTTCTAGAGTAGAAACATTTCTTGAATCAGATGACAACCAGTGACACGGAGTCTTGACCTTGCACACGTGTATGTGTACATTGTCATCACATTTTTTTATTTAGATTATGTGCTTTTACATTCAATTTAAATTGTTTCACAACCATTTAGTTTTGTACTAATGAACTCTTTAATTATATTGCTTTTATCTCTTGGTTTTTGGTACTCTTGGTTGCCGTTTATAGTTCTCATTTTGCCAAGTGAGTTCAGAATTCAAACTCAAGCTATTTCAGTGTACAGCTTTGTTTCAGCCGCCAGTTTTGGAGTTCCATTAATCGAGCTGACTACATGGCCTTGCGCTTGGGCTTCATTACTGTAAGCATATTTAAATGGATCCTTCCCACCTATATATTTTCATTGTGGACCATCAGAACTGGTTGATCAAATGCAGATTGCTGTATAGAAGTTTTGGGTTAAGTCATGGAATTGTGTGTTCACAGTTCTTCAACACAAGCTCACAGCATAGTGTTTTTATCTAATCGTGGGATCAATTTTGGGGGACTATGACTTGAAACACATACAACTGAACCCCGTAGGATGAATAATTATAAAGGTTTGTTGTAGTTGTGGACAAGCAACAAATTTTTTTTGGCATGTTGTCCCAGTTAGCTTGGAAACAGAAACATTTAAGAAACATAATGTAATTATGGAAATGACAGAATTGGAAACATATGAAAATATTTGACTGAAGTCTATGTAAATGCTTATACATTCTCAATAATTAAATAATTGAACTGGCCTCTACATATCTTTGCATTGCATGAAGGGAACAATGGTACAATATGGAAGTGAACTCAAGGGGAATCAAGAATAGTTGAATTAATGTCAAACAAATTAATCTTACCATGAACAAGTGTATGCTATTCTAAGTGTGCATAAGGTTCCAACCAAGTGAGGTTTTGCAAAATTATGAAAAATAACAAAAATAACGATATTAATAATAAACAAAGATCAAAAGGTTTCCAAGGTGTACGATCCTTTGGGAAAATAATGTTAAACTTTCTTTTACTTCTATTTTTTTAAAGAAGTTTAAGGTTCAATAAAGGTCCATGAATATTAGAATCTTATAACAAAAGGTTAGTTAGGGTATGGGTTTCCATGTTAAGAGAAAACATAAAAAATGTACATTGTAGTAGTATTAAGGATGACGAAGAGAAAGAAAAGGAAGTAGTACTTACAGTAACAAAAAAGAGAATAAGTTATTTAATGATGTAGTGAAACTACACTGCAAAGAGGTTGTGCGAAATAAATCAAGTAGCAGTTTCTTTAAATTAGCAACTAGGGCTGGAACAGTGTGCTAAGAAGAGATCCCAACATTGCATATTTGTTTTAAGTTGAAAAGTCTGCCTTGTCCATATTTTCATTCATATTTGTGAGATATTACAACCTTTGATATCATCTAATGCACCTACATTCAGTAGACAACTATGGCATTAAATGCAGTAACTAGCAAGTTACCAGACATATAGTTAGAAGTCTTCTACTATGACTTGTTGACCATATTAAGTTGACTCAAACTCCTGCTTCCTAACTTCCGTAATTACTGATTACCTAATAATACTTCAAGTCCCCCAAGTAAGAACAATTTTCATTTAACTAAAATAGATAAATAGAAATGACCATTACTAAATATTCCTAATAAGTGTTGAAATGGCTAATTGTTTCAGTGTTTCAGTTGAAACATAAAAATTTTGATATTCCACTAACTAATGTTTTGTGTTGGTTTCCTGCAGAAGAACTTTTCATCTATTTTGATGGAAGAGAAATGAAATTTTGTTCCTAGGTTGTGGAAGGAAGAGTTGCTTTAAGCAATTCTAATATAAATGAGGAAAAAGATTGAGACCCACAATTTTACCCACAATGACATGGCAAGTTATGCGTTAACTTTTGATTTGCCACAAACTTGACCATTTAAGGCCCAAGTTCCTTGCCATTTCATTGTGGGTGAATTGTGGGACTTAAATTGTGGGTCTCTAGCATTTCTCAATAAATGATCAATATCCCTTCTAAAAACTCACATTTGTGAAAAGATTAGATTCTCTTATAATTTTCACTTATGTTTCATGGTGCAAAAAGAAAGGGTGATGGAGTTATTTATTTATTTATTTTTAATTGGCAAATAATGTCAAAGGTTACGTCTGTACCTAATCTACCCTTACAGATCCAATGGGGACTAAACTAGGTGTATTTTTTTATACTGGCAAGTGAAGTTTATAATATGAAAATTCATATAACATTAACAACACCTACCTAAAGATTCAATAATTGCAAACCTTTTTCTTCTTTGATCTTCTCTTTGCAGACTCATCAACTACCATTGTCATATGATTTTCATAATTATATGCTTCGAAGCATGGAGGAAGAATTTCGTGATATTGTTGGCATCAGGTACTACTATTTTCTCTACTTTGGTGGTTGGAGTTGCCTTCAGATTATCTCTTAATGCATCTGCATATCTTATTTACTTGTAAGGTTGACTTCATATTCTGGATGCTAAATATTTGCAGTTGGCGGAGTCTGACAAATTTGCAGCTTCTGGATAAAATGTACTAAATCTTTTATGGGTTTTTGGAGCTAGTTCAACCAAATATAAATGATAATTTTTCTGGGGAGACTGTTAAATGCATTAAATTATGGCATACAAAGTGGATGGTGTTGGCCTTATCTTGAAAATTAGTGAATTGATCAAGTGATATCATATTACATTTACATATGAGATGATAAGAGTAGGATATGGTTTAAATGTTTCCTCTTTGGCCCCATTGGAAGTAATTGTAAATGGAAAACCTTTTGCAGTGAAAAATGTATCCCTCTCTTATAGAACCTTCTTAATTTGATAAATAGGTATGTATTGTTTGACACGTAGTTTACTAGCATTCTTCAGCTTCATTCATCCCTTATAGGAAGCACAGACACAGGACGCAGTGATTTCAAAAAAATGGAGACATGTGCATGGCAATAAAAAATTATTTTTTTATATATTTTTATTTGCTATGTAAATTAATATTATAACCACAAACAGTCAAAAACAAAACTAACACTAATTCATTATAATAATAATAATAATAATAATAATACTACTGCTAATAATAATAAAATCCACTCTTAAGTTAACTCTTATTATTTATGTCTCTTTTATGGATGATCTATTAATTATTTAAATCTAAGAAAAAAATAAAAAACATTCAATATCTATCAAAAACAAATTAATTAAATAAAGTGTCTGTTCCGTGTCCCTATGTCTAAGTCTAACACCGCTATGGCACCTGTTTTGAAGTATTGGTGCTTCATAGATCCCATTCTAATTCTGTAAAAAAAATTATCATAGAGTTTTCCCCCTTTATGAATGAGTTGTCCTAGGTAATGCTAATGGTCGAAATGGGTTACCGCTTGGTGAGCAATTTCAGTTTTTTGTTCACTTCTGTTTGATTTTACTAGAATTAAACTATCTTGACGCTACCTATTTTAGTCTTTGAGTATCAAAGTGTTTCTGATTTATCTAAGCTAACTTTTGCCCTTTCTTTATTATCATTGAAAGAATTTAGGCTTAGCAAATATCATGAATCATGCGGGCAATTGCTATTTGCCCAATTATTTAATTTTTTGTTGAAAATGATGCACTTTTAATTCTTGATCTAAACCTCTACTTTGTCTTTTGTTAGTTCTTGTGGTGGTCACAACTCTATGATGCATATCTTTTATAACAGTTTGCTTTCTTATTATGTACGGAGGTTAAGACATTATTCTTGATAGTTTTTCTCCTTTTTCTTGTTCTATTTTGGGTTGGATTTTGTTTTTTGTAGAAATGATTAGCTATGAAGTACTACGCATCTATGAGAGACATTTTCGCTATTTGTTTATGATGTAGTCTGACTTTAATATAAACACATTAAATGTTTGGTAAAACAGCTATGAATGTTATGAATGTGGATAGTACTCTCTCAGCAGAGCATATGACAGACAACTCACACTTCTTTTTGCAGTGTGCCTCTCTGGATTTTTGCCATATTATGCGTTTTCTTGGGGTTTCATGGTAATTTCTATGCACCTGACTTTTCTTCATGTAAAGCTAAGGACAGAACAGCTTTCATATGGTCTCGCGCAAACTTGACAATCTGATGGTGGTTGTTATTTCCTGTAATGGCTTTATTTATTATGATTGAGTTCTGCACAAAATCATATGTGCACACAAACAAGGCATTGAAGTTCTATGGGATGTCCAAATGTGTCCTTCGTTTTAGTTGTCAAAGCTCCACATTCTTTAAATTGTTTATGCCTTCTTTTTTATTGAAGCTAATTTCTTTGGCATGAATTGCACGGCCTTGTTCAGGAACTAATCTTTACTTTTGGCTTTCATTTCTTCCAGCCACTGTAAGTCCTTACTGCTTGATTTTGTTGCATTTGTCTTCTTGATCTCCCAGAGTCACAGTGCCTTAATTTTACTCACCTTCTTTATTTTATTTTCTTATAAAATACCCTTAAAAAAAATGTATATGAAAAGTTGATCCTGGTGATTGGTACTAAGCTGCATCGCATAGTGGTAAAGTTGGCTGTTGAAATCATGGATACATGTCCACAGACAGGAGGAGTTCATCATCACATTAAACTGAGGGATGAACTCTTCTGGTTTGGGAGTCCAAGGCTTCTACTTCGGTTCATCCAATTTATATCATTCCAGGTGAGTCAATTTACTTTTGAAATCCTATCTTGAAATGCCAACTTGGAGAGAAAATAATTAAGAAGAAAAAAAAAAAAGAAAGAATCTTTCATCTGACTAGTTAACTTTTTCTGTTTTTGACATTTGATTTGCAGAATGCATTTGAGATGGCAATGTTTGTCTGGTCATTGGTAAGAACTTGTTATAATGGTTTTACTATGTAACTGTTCATATAATATTTGCTCCTTGTTTAGGCATGTTAACTGAAATGTAAGGTATATTCCACTGTGGGCCTTGTTTGATTGGCCGGACTAAAGCGTAGGATTGGGATTACAAAACCTTGGGATTCATATCCAACATTTGATTGCAATTTTCTGTTCGGATTAGATTTCCAGTGGACAAATCCCACAAAAACGTGGGATACTCGGTACTGAGGTTTGATGTTCGCAATCCTTTGCTAATCTACCGGATTATTGATCCTATCACTATTAGTCCTTCCAATGAAAAAGACCTATAATTAGAGACGGTTCACGTGATAATTACAGAGGTAGATGTAAAAACAGACTCAAGGAAATGGACCTCTAACTTTTGTGTGCGAACCAACAGTTCATTTGGGAAATAGGACAAGAATAAATTTAATCCAAGGCAGCTTTTGTTGATTTGATAAGCATAATTGAAAACTACCTCTGAACTTCTTTTCCTGGATTAGGGAGGGGAGGGAAAACATTTATGTTGGAATAATGTTTTACCTGAAAATTACTTAATTTAAGATGAATTTCATACTGTGATCCACATTTAGACGAGGTTCATTAGGTATATTAGATGGCATAATAATATCTAGGAAAATGCTAGGATATGCACCCCCTTAAAGGTGCATACCTTAGTATGTAATTTTTTTATTTTTTTTTGGGTAAATGTTGCAATATTTTTGGTAAATTTTATGCAATCTTCTAGTAGTGTTACGACAATTTGTGATTTTGGAAGGGAAGATATTGTATGTTACAAAAATTTGTGATACAGTTGCATATTTTTATGGTAATGATATTATGTTTTTCATTGAAATGCTAATATTACAAGAAAAAGCATTGCTACAACTGAAGAGACCATTGGTGTTTTTACTTTCAAGTGGCAGTATTTATTTTAGTACCTAATATCTGGAGCTAACTATAGTTTTGTTTACAGTGGGAAACTAATCAACCCTCATGTTTCATGGAGAATCGTAGCTTCATTGTGGTCCGGTTAACATTTGGGTATATCATCGTGACATATTGAATTCAATCTTTGCCATCAAAAAATTTTATGCTTTGCTTTAATTCAATTGTAGCTGTTGATTTATTCAGACTTGTCTCTCAGTTCTGGTGTAGCTTCATCACATTCCCACTCTATGTTATCGTCACACAGGTGGGTGACTTCATATAACTCTCTCTCTCTCTCTCTCTCTCATTGACCAGTTATTTTGTTGCAGATGGGTTCAAAGTTCAAGAAATCCATAGTTTCTGAAAGTGTTAGAAGATCACTTCATGGATGGCAAAGAAGGGTAAAGTCGAGGCACGTTGGTCCGTCTTTTGCCCTCTCTAAGGAGAAAAAATCAAACACATCGTTGGATTCTGAGCAAGATGAGATAGACAGAGTTGATAGTGTTCCCTCGATCATAGGTTGCGAAGATACCTCGGGCTCAAACCAACATGTCTCTATAGTGCAGGACTCTGAAATTTCACTTAGTGATGAGAAACACGATCCACTTTGTATGGGTCCTTCTTACGATAGTTATGATGATGACTCCAGTGATGAATCTGATGACTGTAATGGCATTAATGATGCCAAAGATCGTTCACGTCTTCTTCAACTACCTTAAGCTAATTTATATGTTTCAATTTTCAATTTTCTACATATAAAATCTCTTCTTGCTGGAGATCTCCGAGTTGTGATTCATATTTATTCAATGGTCTTGATTCTTTGTTTTGCTTGTGAGGATAGGATTGAGTAGATAGCTTCACACACTGGATTTAACTAAGTCAAGATGCAGTTTGGATCGATTGAGGATGTAGATTTGCATTGAGTTCTCATGTTTACTAATCATGCTGGATGAAGTTATCCAGCCCCGACTCCATGGAAGGCTCCAAATGATTTTATGGCATGATATTATTAAGTCATCAATTGTTCCAATAGCTTAACTTGCTAGGAAATGAGTTTAACAATGTATATTAAACTATTTATGTAACAGATATTTCTGATTTCGTTCTATTGTGAATGTCCTCCCTGCAACTGACATGAGGACACTGTGGAGTGAATTTTCTTGGTGATGTTATGAGGTCAATATACTACTATTTACCTTTTTTTTTTTATTTTTTAAATTATAAAATTTGTATTAGAAAAAGTGTCAAGCGAGTTGGGTGATGACAGAAATTATTCAACGTTTTTGAAGTGAATTTATGTGATGCTTCAATTAATAAATGGTATGAACCACCATTATGTCATCAACACTGATTAATTTTTGGGCGAGGTGTTTTGAAAGTACCTTGTGTTCCTATAGTCTTGCACTACTTTTCTGAAGTGAACTTGAAGGCTATGTTCATAATTACATTTGGGAGGTTCTTTACAACTTCTATTAATGTTCCATTTGTTTTGATATAAAATATATATTTTTTAAAATATTTTTTGATGTTTAATATAATGAAAAATAAAAGTCAACAAAAAATATTTTTGATAATCAACAGAAAACAAGTTTATTTAGATAAAATATTTTTTTCTACTTTTAAATGGCAAAAAATATTTTCCTAACTAAAGTTTACCAATGCCACCATGTTATCACCACTATCATCACATCTACCACTACACCAACACCGCTACGTTCACAACCACCCTTACCATTGTTGTTGCCGCCACCACCACCACCACCACTACCACCCCCACTGCTACAATCACTACTGCCACCATCACCCAAACACCTCCACCTTCATCTCCACTCCACTATAACCATTACCACTATCACTAATGCAATCATTAATATACTAGTTTCAAAAATGCAACCAAACATTGGAAAATATTTTTTGAAATAAATGATAAATTACTTTTAATATGACTGGTTAAACTATGTAGATATAAATGTGCAAAATATATTGAAATGTATAAAATAATAAAAAATACATTTTTTTATTATTATTTTTCTCTTATAATGGGTTCTTGTTTGCATCCATTTTTGTAAAATTTCTATTGACAGATGGATTAATCTAATGATGACACGTGCCAGTAAAGTCAAAATGAAGTCTTTCATCAGTTAAGGAGTAGGTGGCATTAGAGAGGTTGATCACATGCATTGGATGGTTCAGATGGTGGAGCAGTTATTAGGCTAGGTCCAAATGATGGAGCAGCTATCAAGCTAGGTCATGGGTTTAGTGGACAACTTGCAATAAGAGTCATGTGTAGATTGGAAGTTTTTCTCTATCGATGGAAGGTCCAAATGACTGAGGGACACGGGCAACATGAAGGAAAGGGGGTTTGACAGATAGAAATAAAGAATTTGCGAAGTTTGAGGGTTGGGAAGTGAGAGAGCAATTGTGTAGTAGCAGTTGCAGGATTTAGGGGAATCGTGCAATTATGGGCCAGAGAAAAATGGGGAGGTAAAAAAGTAGAAGGTGCCAAAGGGTAATGGACATCAACAACAATCCAACAACTTAGTTCTATCTTAGGAGTAGTTTTATTGTAACTTATAAGTAGTTTCTCTCTGTAATTTGTAACCTTTGTAAACATTGGTGGTTTCATCTTGTAATTTGTAACCTTTGTAAACATTGGTGGTTTCATCTTGGAATCATTTTTAGTTTACTTTGTTTGATCTTACTGATTGTAACTTTTTGTCACGACCCAAACTTGTCCCTACAGGTTTAGTGTCGTAATCGACCAGTAATCCTTGGATTACCAAAGGCCTCTAAACAGAATAACATAAAATTAGGGGTTGCAGAAGCAAATATATAAAACACATTGTCCATAGAGCTGTGTTGACGTATATGGGACAGAAATTTAAAACTTTATATGCAATATGTGACTCCAAAAATAAAGTCGTCTTATGTCACATTCGTTACCGATGGAGCAAAAAAGGAACTGAGCCCCATATATAGATAAACAAAAGTTTGCTCGTATATCAACAGAAAACAAAGTCTTAAATGTTTACAAAACATGGCCACAAGGCTTGACTTAGGCCTGGTCACCTTCATACATAATATAAATAGTGAGCGGAAGCCTAGTGAATAAGAATTTAATGAATGATGTCCCATAGCAGATTTCAAATCAGAAAGAAATTCAGTTTCGCACACTTAACTAGAGATTATAGCAGTTATATGTGGTACATCCATTTAGCTGTCATATCATATCAAATTTGCATAGTCAGTACTGACGACCACATAGGTCCACATCTTGTGCACAAGTAGCCATAGTATTGTTACCCCCGGGCAAGGGCCACATGAATATAAGCCATAGTATTGTTACCCCTGGGTGAGGGCCATGTGCATATCAGCCATGGTATTGTTACCCCCAGGCGAGAGCCACGTGAACTATGGATGCCACAAATACATTTCAGGAAAAAAAAATAAAAAATGAACATTCATTCATAATTCACAAATAGCATTTCGAATAGCATTTCAAAAAACAGATCTTATTACATCATACAGAAAATAAATAAAGTTGAACATAGCTTTACTAAGTTATTACTCACAGTTGGCTTCAGAGGCAGACAGATAGAGCAGATAATTCAAAGAGCTTACGGCACGTGACCTACACAAACATAACAGATACATTCTTGAAACACACATCCAGATATAACTTAACCCAATATATTCATTCTTAGCGTGTTTCTAAGTCTTATCCTTATTATTATGTCTTATCCATGACCTAGGAATGCCTAGGACGCAATGAGGATGCTGAAATGTACTTGAAAACACTTAGGCAAATATGTTGAAAATAGGGGCCTCGCTCAAACGCAACTTTTTTCGCTTGAGCGAAGGTTCAAAAATGTGAGTAGTCACTCGAGCGTAACTTTCTTCACTTGAGCAGTCTGTAAACTCTACAAAAGTATTGGTTGTGTGAATTCTCTGCTCGATGGCCACTTGAGCATGAGACTAAGGTCCTCATTCGAGCGTAACTCTTGTCGCTCGAGCGGTTTGCAAAAAAAAGATAAACTTCTGGGAGCATGCATTTTACGCTCGAGCCAACTTTTGGTCACTCAAGTGGAGGAACAAAACACAGAGTGGTTGTTCAAGCGCAAGATCCGTCGTTCCAGCAGATGAGCAGAATATGGAATTTTCAGATTGCTCTTCCTTGTTCAAAACTCGAATTCAACACATTAGAACTCATTCTTTTGGGCCAAAAACTTAAGGAAACATGTGTGAACTTGGAAAACATTGGGAATTCAAGACCATTTCGTAAAATCAAGGCCCAAAAGCTTGCTAATTGTGCAAACTCAATTTGTTGAAAACATAACATGCATGAGATGGTTTGGCTTCAAGGCTTCCAAGAAATGATCATTTGGTATAAAATGATGCAAAACAAGAAGAATTCTCAAAACAAAGGTAGACTTAGCACATGCATTTGAGAATTACTTGAAATTTAACTCAAAATGTAAGAAAATGTACATGCATGCATGACATGGCTCAAGTTCATCAATTCTAGCTCAATCCTCGCATTATTCAACTAAATTCACTTGAATTTATGGTCTATACATCATAGTATACAATTCAAGGGTGGAATTCCTACCTCAACTTCTCAATGAAGCTCTAATTGGTGAGTTCTCTAAGGTTCCAAGCCAATTTCCTTGAATTCTCTAGCAATTTCTTCCAAGCTCAAGTGTTAATCTCAACCCTCTTGGTCTCTCTTTCCTCTCTCTTATGTTTGTCTCTTGTAGGCTCAAAGATGATGAGGAAAAAGTGACTCAAGTGGTGTGTATAGGCCTTATATAGACTTGCTTAGGAAATTTAATTAATCTTAACTTAAGCTAAGCAAATTGACTTTAATTATTTGAATTTAATGCGTTCCGAATCGAATTTTAATTAAATTTACCATAAAATTTTAAAAATTCTAACTAACACAGAAATCAAATCAATTTCGTAATCAGATGCCAATAAGGCCTTCAATTCGCAAAACAGAACAAAACCAGAGACAGATATTCCTACGCAAAACATATAGAAACTCATATAGTTCATAACACATGCAATTAATGCAAAATTTTCACCTTAATTACTCATTAGGCATTCTTAATCATGGGTTGACAGTTAATCATGGGTCGAGGTTATTACACTTTTGTTCCAAAGAAGTCCTTGTACTTTCAAGGTATTTGAATAAAAAGACAATCACTTGATTACTCTTGTGTGGTTGTTTAGTTAAAATTGTTGTTCAATTCTTGTCGATTGGGAGTGAGTATAATTTTTACTAACAGTTCTGTAGGACTCTTGTTAAATTATTGGTGATCTGGAGAGAAATGACGAGAAAATCTCTTTCCAATCTACTTTTTGAATAGCTTAATATGAGATAAATTGGGATGAAATGTAGTGGAAGATTTTTTTTAGAACTCATTTTTTAATATCTTTTAAAAATTGAAGAGAAGCCACTGCTCACTTTATTTCCACAATCAACTATAACCCTCCCGTCCTAATTCACCACCCATTCCTTCACTAAATTAAGAGAAAAAAAGTAAGCTACAAGTTAATGGTGCCCTTACTTCCTTTTTACCACCCCAATTCTCTACACTGGATCCTAATTTGCCACATTTTCCATTTCTTGCATTGAATCGCCACCATTTACTTCTCATTACCATCAACTAATACCTATATAGCTCTTATCCATTCATTCTCACCAATGAAGCATCATATGATCACTATTTTACAAAAGTGACATCGACATGGCTTTTTTATCAACTCACTTGCAAAATTGGGAGTTCGATCTACAATCACTTTTATCTTGATTGGTGTGGTGTTAATTCATGTTGAATAGTATTAGATAATAATGGGGTTATATGAGGGTGGGAGTGGGTTAGGTGTGTCAAAAAAAAGGTAAATGCAATAAGCTTACATACGGATAAGGTAAATGTGAGATTGAGAGTGAATATATTACATGTTGAGAATTAAAAAAATAGAGAAAAAAATAAAAAATCAACAAATATGTTTTAGGAAAATTCTATTTGCACATCATACATACTCTCACTACACACTACAAATATGTTTGGATATAAATTTATGCACAAATATCAAATGTTTATATTTAAAATTATGAATGAAAATAAATTGTTTAAATATATAGCCTGTGAACAACAACTTTATGTTCATAAATCTAAATCTGAACATTTACTATTCGAACATATTTATGATATATACTGAGAAATTATATGATGTGTAAATAGAATTACCCTTAGTTTTAAGGCAATGAGGGTAAAATAATTAATTCATAAAATTATCTTGGTGATGCCAACATTGACCATTGTTAAAGTATGAATTAACATAGGGATAAATTTGTTATGCCAGTGCAAATATTGAAAGGGAGCTATTTAAGTGTGCAACCTCCTTAAGGTTGCACACCATATGCAACCCAATTTTTAGCCATTAGATTACAATAATTGATCAAGACCATTGAATTGTTTAATCATAAAAAATGTGAAACCGGGGCAACCGGTTAATCCTCCTATTTGCATGATTGCATCCCACTTTCCTTACTCTCTCTATTTCGTCTCTCTTTCTCTCTCTCTTATTGTCTTCATCTCTAAACCTTGATTTTCATTAACAGCGACAAGCCCCTGCTGGGTTCCATTAACGAAGCTTTGTAGGGAACAGTATAACCCTTGATTTCCAACAACAATGGAACTACAAGGCTCTGTGGGGTTCCATTGCTGAAGTGAAGGCGTTCTCTCCAACTAGATATCAGGTATGGAGCTGTCTCCCTATCCCTGTCTCTGTCTCTGGCCTCTTCGCCTCAGTGATTTTCCCTTAACTAAACCCTCATCCTAACTTCAATCCCTCTATGCTTCGCTCAAATCGAAACCCCTCCAGTGCCAAGTAACCTCTCTCTTTCTGAATCAAGTGTTTGTGTTTGCACAAATAATCCAACTGTGTTAAAATGTCATGCTTGTGTTTGTGTTAACATTTTTCAGTCATCTAGTAATTGTTTGTACTAATGTCATGTACAGTATGGTCCCAGCCGAAGTTAAAAGTGAAGGTGTTGATTATGACATTCCAAATGAAGTAGATGGCATTTGTTTGATCAATGAAAGTCTGGCAGATCATTGTCATGGTTGCAAAGCTAGTCCGCGCAATGAAGAAGCAACCAACATAAACGTTGAAGATGGCCGAGCCAGTGTGAAACAAGAAATGGTTGACGATGCTCATGGCAATGACATGGTTGGTGAGGTTGAACGTGCTGTTCTGGAACAGAAATTTGATTCGCTCGAAGATGGAGAAGCTTTCTACAATGTGTATGCTAAAGCCAAGGGATTTAGTATACGAAAATCTAGATTTAACACAAATAAACAGGGAAGGGTTGTTAGTAGGCTATGGTTGTGTTCAAGGGAAGGCCAGAGATTACCAAAATACTTGGACCGTGTTGCAGAGAAGAGAAGAGCTCCCAAGGCACTAACAAGAGTAGGTTGCAAAGCACAATTTTGCATACGGTATGATCCAGAGGTTGGTGAAGGGGAAAAGTATGTTGTGACTCACTTCATCGTAGACCACAACCATGAATTGGCGGAACAACATTGTGTGATGTATCTGAGGTCACATCGGGGTTTAAACAGTGTTGACAAAGCTTAAGTAATGGCTATGTGCAACATGGGTGTGAAGACTAGCCAAATCATGGACTATATGGTAAATCAATCAGGGTGTTATGAGAATGTTGGTTTCATCCGTATGGATCTGCACAACCATATTGAAGCTGAACGTAGAGCAGAAGTTGAGGATGGTGATGCGTAGGGTGCTTGGGTTTACCTATGTGCAAAACTTGATGTTGACCCATGTTTTTTTTCGAGTGATGCTAGGGATCATGAAAAAAATATCATGAAAATGATTTTTCACCTTTAGATTATACATACAATAAAATATCACATACTAATCAAAGGATGAAAAATTTTCATGGTATATTTCATAATCCCTAATATTATTCTTTTTTTACATGTATGATGTGTGTAAGGATGACAAGTTACAAAATCTATTCTAGGCAGATTCGAAATCGCAGGCTGACTACGCAAAGTTTGGTGATGTGTTGATATTTGACTCAATTTATCGTACCAATGCGTACAAGAAACCTTTTGTCATGTTGGCTGGTGTGACTAACCACTTCACAACCACGATATTTGCATGTGTTTTGATAGCTGTTGAGACGATAGATAAATCCACATAGGTTTTGGAAACATTTATGGAGGCAATGGACAATAAAGCACCTATGTCCGTACTGACAGATGGGGATAAGGCGATGTGAGAGGCAATCAAAAGAGTATTTCTAGACGCAAGACATCGACTATGTAATTGGCATCTTGGGAAAAATACCGTGTCAAATGTTCACAAAAGTGGCTTTGCACATGCTTTCAAGCAGTGCATGGAGATAGAAATGGATGAGGCAAAGTTTGAGGATGATTGGATGAGAATGGTCAAAACATTTGGACTTGAAAATAACAGTTGGGTGTTGGAGACATATGAGAAGCGTCATATGTGGGCTGAGGCATATATGCGTGGCCATTTCTTTGCTGGGATGAAGAGGACTCAGCGCTCGAAGAGTATGAATGCTTATTTCAATCCCTTCCTTCAACATAAATTGAAGCTATATGAATTTGTTAGGCACTATGATCGGGCTCTTGCAAGGATAAGGTATAACGAGGCTGGAGATGATGCCGAAACAAATAACACTTTTTCGGTATTGATTACTCCATTGCGAGATATAGAGAGACATGGAGCTAAGCTATTCATCCGGAGTATATTTAAAATGTTCCGTGATGAAATCTTAGAAGAGGTAAAGTTGAATGTGAAGGACGTGTTCTCTTTGCCAGATGGACAGAAATGCTACAATATTCATAAGTACAAGGTGAAGGATAGATCGTGGATAGTAACACACAATCCAGTGGATGCCGCAATGATATGTTCTTGCATGAAGTTTGAGTCATTCGGGCTACCTTGTTGTCACATGATATGCGTTATGAAAGCTGAAAATTTAACGCAAATTCCCCAAACTTTTGTGCTACATAGATGGACAAGGGCTGCAAGTAAGGATGGCCAGCTATGGCGTCAACCCTTAATTGATAGCACTGTAACACAGACTGCTTGCTATGGGATACTGAGTTTTTCTTACAGTGAAATGTGTTTCTATGCCTCGCAATCAACTGAAGGTTTCAAAGAGGCTAGGGATGCATGTCTTTCGATGACGAGCCAGATGAAGGAGTTATATGAGAGGAATCACAACAATGGGGATAGAGACAAAGGGAAACATTCAATCCCACGACAATTTGGAGTAGAAGATCTTGATCTTGTGAAGACAAAAGAGAACCTGGGACGGGCCTCGTCCAACTGTCGAAGACCAAGAAAATGTGGGAAATGCAAATGCATTGGCCACACGAAACGAACGTGTCCTAAGGTGCAGTTTAGCCAAACAATGGGTAGTACCTTGGCTGCAGATACAATCCACATCAGTGACCGTGAGAACAATGCAGACTCATCGCCCATTTGCTACAAAACTGGGTTAGTGGATCCAAGTACACCGCACATTAAGAAACGATGTCTATTTTTTGATGTTTCTCCTGATTCAAAACAACCTGTGGGCCAATACGGTAGTGTCACAGCACAAGTGTGCAAAAATGATTCGATCACAATTGATGAGGTGAATTAGATGATTGTATGATTTACTTATTCCCTTAATTTATTAGGTACAGAGTACTAGCTTCTGAAAACACATCATTGGAAAGAACAGGGTAGATATGTCCGTAGTTATGATTTTGCACGGATTGCTGTACGTAACGTGTAAATAATTGCTAATGTACAAGGCTAGGAAATGGCACAATGTTGCTTATGTACAAGCCTAGGAACAGTTATTTTGCATATTGTGTAGAGTTATTTTGTCATTTTTGTTTGCAGTGACTTGTCATTTTCAGAAATAAATGAAGGTGAGATATATATGGGTGTCTGTTGTCTGTGTATTGTTTTAGGTTGGAAATTGGCTTATGTCTGTATTCCAAGATTCCTATTGGGGGTTGCATGTTTCTGTTCCAAATTTGGTTGGATCTAACTGAAGGGTTGCTGCGATGTGGTTGACATCTAATGATATGTTTTGGCTTCGTAGTGATTTGTTATAACTTGTTTCGGGAAATTAGTATTATATTTTGTCTTCTGATTAAAATATGAAATTTATCCATGTGGTTTTGCAAGATTGCCAATTAATTTTTGGGTATTAGTTGGACAAATTAGCCCAACGAAGTAGTTTACTTTATGTCTAAGCCGATTGGTATATGAATTACAAATTACAAACAGGAGTTGTAAAATAATTTCATGTTAACTATGAAAGTGATGGGGAAATTGTTAGTTAAATTATGGTGGGCCTATATCGACAGCAACCAAGCATTAATTCAAAGATGACAATTTAAAGAAGAATAATCAAGCAATTGTGGTATTGGTTCGAATGCCTGAAAAGGGTGATGACTTATTTGGATAAACTGATGGTAACAAAGTAAACAAGTGAAATGAACTTTCTGATATGAGCCGATGGTAACAAATTAGAGAAGATAAACCTTTGGTGATTTGAGGTTGAAATCAGCAAAGTTCACCCAGTTACAAAGTACAAATTACAAGGGAAAAAACTACTCGCAAGTTACAATTTGAACTACTCTTAAATGTAGAATGTAAGTTGATGTGTTGCTGTTGATGTCCTCTCTCTCTGTAAACCTTCTGCCCTTTATAGCTTTTCTTTGCCGCGATCCCATGATGTTCTGAATCACTAACTACTGCTATGCAACTTCTGTAACTGCACTGTCATTTCCAAGTCTTGAAACCACATAAAACCATTACTTTTACCTGTCGAACTGCATATCCTTGAAGTTGCCACGTGTCCCGATGTCCTTTTAGCATTCCCTCGACAGATACAGACTCCCACTTCGTTCAGGTTTCCCCTTGGAGACTGGCCACTAAGTCCATGATTAGTGCCAGTAACTGCTCCACCATCTAAGTCAGGTGGCATGCAAGATTCAATGGTTGTTGATGACCCTTGTCATCTGATACTAAATATCCACTGTGGATTTGGCATGTGTCCTGAATTGAGTGGAGCACCTGTTAACAGGATCTGGCAAAAGTAGATGCAAACATAATTTTTTTTTTTTTAAAAAAACAAAACGAATCATAATTTAGCTTCAAATATGAGTCAACTTAAAAAAAAAATAATAATAACAAAGTAATTTTCATTTTTATTATTATAAACCTGAAATGTATATTTTGTTTTCAACATAAATAAGTTGTTTATTATGGTAAATGTAGGACAACAATTGTGTTTAAGTCATTACAATATTAAAAAATGGTATTTCAAATATTAAGAAGTTTACTGACATTCAATTTGTTGATTAAATTACTGCTTGCGAAAATGATTCAGGTTAACGAAATATTTACTATGATTTGGATTAAAGGAAATCCAAATATTAAGATTTCAATTACGACATGGTAAGTACTCAGCTGTAATGTTTGTAGGAGGCTGAAACTGTAGGCTTTTGTTATCGCTCCAGCGGTAAGTTGCCCCCTTCAGCTATGGGTATGGGTTTTCCTTAAATATAAACCTAATGTTGGGGTTAAAAAAATAGCTTTTTCAACATCTATCTTTTGTTGAGCAGTGTCTGTCCTTCAACTGAACATGGTTAGGCATTTCTTAAGTTATGGAATTTGGTGTGTAATTGTTTGGACGTACTTGTATTCATGAACCTGTCGACAGGTGGACTAGTGAAAAAATGACACATAATGGATTGAAAGTGAAATATTACCAAAGCAATCTAAGGGACAAATGGCATGAACAGCGTGGTTATGTGCAAAAAATGGTGCAATCAACTCTGAACCACTTACTAGCCAAGTGTTGTTGTTCAGTGGCCCACTTGGAAAGGATCGTGATTGTGTTAAATGTCAAACTTTAGCTCATAATGATGAGGGACATATGGCAGCATGGTGGAAAGGAAGGTTGACAGGGAAGATTGAATATTTGGCACAGTTTGAAGATTCAAAGTCAGTGGGCACTTATAGTGAGTGGCTAAGTGTTGTGGTTCAGTGGCCCACTTGGAAAGGATCGTGCTTGTGTTAAGTGGACAATGTTCTGTCGATTTTTGTGTCATAATGATGAGGGACATGCGCCAGCATGGTGGAAAGGAAGGTCGACAGGGTAGATTTAATATTTGGCAGAGTTGGAAGATTCAAAGTCAGGGGGCAGTTACAGTAACAATTATGGGGTAGAAGTGTGAGATCATGCAATAATGGGCCACAAAAAGAGTATACGGATATCAAAGCCTATGATGTTGGAAGAAGATAGGACAACATCATCAACAACACAAGTTAAGAAGTTTATAATTCTTACATAATTTAGGAGTAGCTTTAGCATTAAACGAACAGGTACTTGTGAAAACTGTATCGTGGAAACCCACGATGTTCTTCTGTTTTGTGTGGTAGATCTTCAACTTGTACATTCCTTTAATGTTTTATGGCATCAAACCATGTCTAACCAAGATCCTTTTGCTGTTCTTCGAAGCCCAACTTGTTGAAGGAAGAAAAAGGTGCTCATTTCTTTTCTTATGTATTGGACCATTGAGCTTACCATCATCGTGAGTAGAGTCTTCCGAGTACCATCATTGGCATGGCACAAGATTATTTGGGCAGCATTAAGTTCACCTTGCTTTAAGCACATGCCCACTTTCGTACTCGTAATCAGTTGACGATATAAATATTGCACTCAATCAAATGCAAAGAAACATATTTGAGTTTCTTGTTTTTTTTTGAAATCGGTTCCTTGTCGTACATGTACACGTATTGTACTATTAAAACATGTATTGTTGTTTCGTACTTGGATTGTCCATGCAGTGGCTTGTACATGCAGTTCACCCATGGCAGGACTTTCAGGTCTTGTCGTCAGGTGCATGTTTTTCATTGGAATCAGTATCCAAGTCCAACTTCTCAGGCATTTCAATCAGTTTGAATCAGTTGCCTGGTAACTTTGGTTCAATTGTTTACTTGAAATTGTTGTGGATTTTGTGTCCATTCATAATAAGCATGATTTATAGTGAGACTTGACCATGAAATGTTATTTCTTGTAAGTCGTAATACCAAACTTCTTTACGTGCTTTAAGTTGGGATTAATTAGGAATTGGTGTTATGTTATTGTTTGCAACATAAAATTTGTACTTGTTTGTTCTTGTTGACACGTTGATCAACCACAACATGACATGTGCCAAAGTCAATGTCAGAGTCTATCAGTTACACATATGAAAGGGGTTTAGTTTAACTGCATATGAGGGCCCATATGGTGCAGCAGTTATGAGGATATGGCATGGACTAACTGGATGGATTACAGAAAGGGTCATTGCCAGAATATAGAGTTTGACCTGTCGATGTGAAGCCCAAAATGTGGACGGATAGTTGGAAACATAATAGTAAGGTGGTTTGATAGAAGAATTTCAGTAATTTGTTGACCACATCAGTTTGTGTCGACAGGTGGACTCTTGTTGGTGTATTCTTGTCATTGCTATTTGTTTGTTTTGTGGGTCATTTTTTTTCTTTGTTTTGGAGAAAATTATGGCATTCAAAAACAAACCCACAAAGAAAGACATCGCTTAGTCACATTGGATTTGTACAAATTCAAGTGTAATTGCTTCGATTTATTCATGACATAGGGTTACATTAGCCCACCCAAACATGTACCTATAATTCCATTGATCAATAGAGTTGGCATATCCAACTTATGCATAGTTTGGTAAGTACTTACAGGCCATGATAAAAGCAAACAAACATTAGTACTGTCCTTTGTTTGTTCTAGTCCCAAACATTTGAATTATGTGTACAATCAATATGCATGTAAAATTATTATTATCATAGCTGTGACCTCAAAATTGTCGCGACAAACTGATTCACTCATCTTCACATAGTACTTGTACTACAAACAAATTAGTGATCCATCTTTACATCATTGTTTCTAAACATCGGGAGGACTCATATTTACACCCCTCTGCAAAACAATTACTACAAAAAAGTGAATCGTGGTTGGCCATCCAAATTATTGTCGTACTGGCAGCCCATTCCCCATCACTGCCCTATTTGTTGCAATTGCAATCAATCATGCACGAAAGATACTCACCGATCTTTGAATTATTTACATCCATAAGGAAGTCAAGCAAAAACTTCCGATGCACAGAAGGATGAAACTTTGTAGAGAAAGCGAATAACAGAAATCAGGTACAGTTACAGTTGTAGGAAATAAAAGGATTTCTTTCACAATTAGAAATGAAGCGGTAGAATGTACCTTGTGTGGACCGCTGGGTATATCAAGCCACTGCATGTACTTGATCACAAACATCCCATAGTCGAAAGTGCTACAAATGAAATGTAACATTAAATTTCTCATAAATATAAGTAGGTTCGTTAAATAAGTCATTCAAGAGTCAAATAAATGTGACGCAGGGTTTGTGGATTACTCGTCTAGTTGTTGTAATGGCCTTTTGTCTAACATCAGGACGTCAAAGCTACGCACGTCTTGACCATATTTATTTCCAAACTATAGTTGCAGTAAGGCATGCATTGTTTGAACTTGTTGCAGAAGGAGACGGTTGGTTTACGTAAAGGATGTCACAGTTTGGAAGTAGTTTCCTCAAATTTAGCAGGACATACCAATATTTTTGCCATGTTAAGCTTGTTGCTGTCCAGTGTGGTGGATGCCAATGAGTCAAATAGGTACGCCACATAGTCTACCATATCTATTCGTATGCACAACCAATCTACTCCTCTATAATTGAAAGACATGTAAATCTATACAAAAACACAAGTGAGGACATTGTTTAGAGGGCATGCAGGGCATGCGAACATCTACTCACTTTCATATTTATATTGACATTCATATTAATGGGATCGGCATTTATATTAATGGGATCGACATTCATATTACCGACATTTATATTAAATCTACTCACTTTAATGGGATGGACATTCATATTACCTTCTCACATGCATCAAGCATACCAGTATATCTATCAAGTCCAACATATGATTTGACGATATTTTTATGGTTCTGAGGTTGAGTATTTTGATTTAGTATCAAAGTCTGCATGTTTAGTGTGTAAAGGTCATTCAGCCAAACATTTTTGAAAATATGTCATCTACAATACACAACCGACCTAAAATACTTACTTACCGACAGATATACTGGAAAGAACTAGGCAGTATGCCTCCCGTCTTTGTTTGCTTGCCGCTGTCCGTTAGTCAATTGAACCGCGACCAAGTTGATTAGCTGGAACATTGTAAGAGACGAGGCAACTTGATAAATAAGGTTTGCAATTTGTTTAAATCTAATATGAAAGAACAATGTCCCTACATGGAAATGTCCATCATGCAAATATAGTGGAAAGAACATTGTCAGATGCCAAGACTTACAGTGTCATGTTGCCACACCCCTGGTTTATGCATGCACATGTCACGCCGGGTAGCATATTCGCATGGCATTTCATAAAGATTCATAGACACGACAATGTCCCTACAGGGAAGAAGTATATGTAGAAAATCGAACTTATTTGACAAATACTACGAAACAGGTTAATTGCAAGTAGTAAATTGAACTGTACCTTTCATTTTTTCTGTCGTCAAGTACAGAGTCAACAACTTTCTCTTCGTTCGCCGATAAAACCTCTATGCTCTCTAGTACCATCAACTCCTCCTATTAATATAAATAATCAACTAACATCAACTCCTCCTATTAATATAAACAATGAACTAACTGAACACAGTTCACAAAATAAATTTATAAAATACATAACACATCCTTATGTATCTAAAATTAGTGAAGCGATGTATAACCTCTGAACGGAACCACTTCTCCAACTTGTGCAGCTTGGACAAGACTTTGTCCAAAATTTGTAAGATAATTGTACAACATTTGTTAGTGCAAACTTGCACTAAAATGACAACTATTAAAATACAACACAAATAATGGTTCAATTATAATCAATAATGCTGTTGGCATCAATTCGTAATGAAACATATGAAAGGTGAATTGATGTGGTGACTTGGGAATTTTTCTACAGTAAGTCAAGTACTTATTTTGCTATCATTGCATGAATGCATATCTGCTACGTCTGTGGATTCAACTCCTCTTTCTCTTCCTCTTCCTCTTCCTCTTTCTCTTCATTTTCCTTTACCTCTTTGTAACATGCCCGGGGGGATACCCGTGCGCGTTAAATAGTTCGGACCCTCAATTTCTTTGATCTAGTCTCATGAGTGCAATGTGAAACATAGACGGGAGTCCAGATTTGGCAACTTTATAGAAAATCCATATTATTACAAAATTATTTGCAAGAAATGGATTGCGTTATTAGATCTCAGAGTCGCCACCTAATATTTTGGAAAATTAGGAAACCCATGACTCGTGCCAAGGCCATTGTTCGTCATAACCAAAGTTGTCTCGGTTTGAAACCTTAGGTATGAGAGGGAAAGGTCATTGATTGAGCACCCCCGCTCACCCCATCAAAAGATCGACCTTTACTAAACCATGGTATGAATTTTATTTACTTTATATGTTCATACTCCGATTATTTAATAAATCCTAAAAATTACTATGTGAAGCATAGAAGTATAGATTATGTCATTTATTTTGGAATAACTTGATTTCATGTATTTTGAAAGAGTTTTGAAGACGTACAACCAAAATAAATTGAGTTTACAAACATGAAAAATCAACATTATTCCAAATTAAGCTGCACAACCTCCATTCACTGGCATTTATACAGTTATATCAAGTAAGCAAGTAGCCACATGGTAGGATGCTTAAACATAATAAGAAAAAACACACACAAGCGGGATGCTAAAGTATAAAAACTTACATGGTTAATGTCCCGCGAACGAGCTATAAAACAAAGTTAGTAAATCATGTATGATTTTATATACAAAATCCTAATGCAATTCACTCATGAGATGCAACTAAAGATTCGGCTTCTAAGATATTGACATGTAAATCATCTCAAGAACATGAGGTAGCGCACATAATCATATAAGAATTGATTAAATCTACAAATGCAAACTTAGCAAAATCAAGATGCATGAAACATGGATGCAAAGCATGAATATGATGAAAAATAAATATGTTGTTTATGTACAAATAAGGAAAGCAAGTAAAAGAATGGGATAGAAAGAAGCGGGGATGGGGAATTATTACGACACTTGAATTATTACATATCCAAATAAAGGAGGAGGAAGAAAACAAATATTACAAGAAAATATAAAAATCCTCACAAACTCTTAAAATAAAAAATAAAATAAAGAAAAAGCTTCATATGCCTTGAAAACCACCGGAAATTGCTCCGTTTAAAGCAGGAAGAATGCTCTATTCTGTTTGGGAAAACTTATTTTGCGGGAGCACTATTCATGTTAGGGATTCATTGTTGAAAGTACTATTCACTGTGGCAGTTACTATTCACCTTATTTGGTCATTATTCATCTTATTAGGCATTTTTTTGTTTGTGGTTACTATTCATCGTCAGAGGTACTATTCATCGTCGGGGTTACTATTTACCTCCGTAAGTTACTATTCACCACCGGAGATTATTATTCACTGCCGATCACTATTCATCCGGTGGGGTCACGTCTTTTCCAAATTAGGTGGTTCGACCAACCATTTAAAACGACAAAATTACAACAATTTATATAAGTAGTAAATTACAAGATTTTTATATGAATTACAACAGTTTATATATAACGGTAAATTATAGCAGATATGTAGGTAGTGTGGCCTTCCCGTTAAAGCAATAAAACAGTTATATAAAAAAAATAAAAATAAATTACAACATATATGTGGGTGGTGCAGCCTTCCTATTAATGGTAAAATAATTATATAAAAAGTAATTTACAACACACATGCGGGTGATGCAGCCTTCCCATTAAAGTGATAAAAAAAAAAAACAGTTATGAAAAGCAGTAAATAAAGTATTTAAACAAGTTGTATCACATTCTTAAATTAAATGAAAGTTTGTGAAAATTCACCTTCAAGGAAATGATGAATTTTTTGATTTACAAACTTTATTCTGATCACCCTCAAGATTGTGGAACGTGTTCTCAATTTTCGATTCAAAATTCGGAATTTCAACTTTAATGGTTGGTTTGGACGTCTTGGAAAGAAAGGTTTTGTTTTGAAAAATAAAATATAAAAAAAACTATTTTTTTTCTTCTTTCTGATCTTTTTTTCCTCTTAATTCCCTCTGTCTGATCTTTTCCCTCAATTCTCCCCTTTTATAGAAACCAATCATAGCAAACAAACAAACATGAAACGGTGGAGTGGATTGTTTTTTTATAATATCATAATATATATATATATATATATAAAATGAGAGTGCATGGTGGGGGTAAATGCACCATCGAAAGTAACTATATATACAATATTATATATATATATACAATATATACGTTTAGAGACACCAACTTTAACTTATTTTATTATAAAATATTTAAAATGTATAATTTATACCAACTTATGTACAATATTAATAAACTAATAAAATATATGGTCTAAAATACTTTGGTTAAAATAGGTGTAGGTTGGGATTAAAGCTCAAATTCCATCTTTCTTACTGAGAATTTTGTGAGATAACATATTCTTGTTTTCATCATTAGGTAATCAAAAGAAAGCGCCTAAGTCTTAGGGCCGGTCAAAATGGGGTGTCCACACTGTTCCTCTTCCCTTTCCTCTGCATGTTACAATTTCTCCTACTCCTAATGTTTGGGCAATCTTACAGGAGAAGTATGCACTTTGTCTGCTTCTCCTCGTATTGGAGGCAAGGTTTGCAAATCATCAAAGGAAGATATACTCTCTTTCGCAATGTTCTTGATGGCCAGAAACTGAACCGAAATAGATTTGGTTTCTTCGCTTGCGTATGTTTCCTCCAAGGCAAGGCCACAGTTGTTGTGCGTGTCTCTAACTTCTTGGACGGTATGCAAATGTCCATCATGCATATCAATTATCTCATTTGAAAACATTCTATTCACATTATTTTCCTTGTGATCCACCCCCTGTAAATCTTCAAGATTACTCTATATTGGGTTAACGTAATAATTTGGAAAGACTACACCATCGTCATGCAACTTGACTCCCACGCTAGGGTCAACACCCTTTTCCTATGTGCGAAGCAATTGTGCTATTTTTGATAAATCTTCTAGCACTTGTTGCATCATTTGCTTCATTTCAGCAATATGTGTCTGTTCATTAAGCGGTTGTTTCCCAGACAATATAGCTGTAACCAGTTGGTTCAACATTTCCTTCAGTTCACCAATGCTGGAGGATATGTTAATGTTACAATTTCTTTTAGTCGACTCACCTAATCGGACAAACACATACATTAATTTAGTACGGTATTTCATCTTCAAGTAACCCCCTTGAACTATGTCAAGCATGTGTACTGATTGCTTTTGCTTATCTTTGCATTGTCAACAACTTCCTTCCCTCAGAAATTGAGCAACATCTCCTTTATTTCCGCATTGCTATGAAGCACTTGCTTCATCGTTTCCTTTAGTTCACCAATGTCGGACTCAACGTTGCTTATACGAACTTCATCAAACTCTGGTTTCTGTTTGTTACGGACATGGTGTGCGTCGATTGCGTCATCAATGTCATTGCTTTCCTCCATTGTGGTATGAAACTCCACCTAACATAGTTGTCAAATCGGGATTTGAATCATGGATGAAAATGGTATTGTACTGAATTGTGAATCGATCTGAACTGTGAATCGTAAAGTTTCGATCAGCTTTCTTAAATTGCACACAACATATATGTACACACTTACATATTACATATATCTAATAAAAATTAATTTCTTTGTCTGAAATGAACAAAAATATTGTTGTAAATGATGATCATTTGGTGTGGATAAAAACTTCACACTGGATCCCATGTTTACCACTTGACCTTTTCCCATTTACATAAAGAAAGACAAACTTTCAATTACAAACTAACTAAAAATAATTGAACGACAATGTTTTGACCTTTTTACAAGGTTAAAAAATCAAAATCTTTAAGCTTTTTAAAAAATTTGACTTGATGGCTTAAAAAAATTCATTTCATAAATGGAAGTAGCACATAAAATTGAATTTGTAAGGCTACAATATTGTAAAAAGGGAAAGTTCATGTTTTTCCTGCAAAAGTTTGAGTATTTGAGAGTAAATAGGGAGGGAGAAAGTGAAAATATGGCATACGGTAATCCAAAATTCCGAAATACCTTAAAAAGGGCATGTCAGCCCTTGTTGAACAATAAAAAACCTAAATAGATAGCCAAACATCAATTTTACCAAGTCGAATGAATTGACGATTCACCAATTCGGCTCACCGATTTAGCTATGATTCACTGCTTTTTCTGATTCACACAACCTGTTCAAATCGATTTCCTACGGAATCGATTCGAATCATATGTTCGGAATCGCAAATCGTACGATCCCAATAACAGACCTACCTAATCATAGGAACACAAATGAAGTCTGTCTTTGTTTGCATAACACAGGTGGGGCAATGCTGTCAAATGTGCACAACAAATGGGTTGATTACCTCATGTTGCTCGAACATTTTCTTCCTTCCCATACGTCGCTGCGTCTCCCGTATTTCGGCATCACCCCAATCATTTAGCCTAGGGATGGAGCGCGTAGTAGCCGACGTACTCTTACAGGGAGGTGAAAAACGATCCAAGTAAAATAGCCGCATTATAAGGGGGACAAGATAATTAGTTTACATTTTCAAACAAAATAATCTGTATTCCTTAAGAATGCAAAGTGAGAAAATTGTGATATGAAAAAATTATTGATGCCATAGAAGTTTGCAATTGACAATGGTACGGTAACTATGTTTTACACCTTTTTTTTCCTGCGAACGAAGTACTTTATTGATGCATGCAACTTACAACACAACCATATCTATGTGTTTATGTGTCTCAATGGCAGAATCCCCATGCACCTTTCTGGTTAAAAAGATGAGCTTTTTCTGGTTAAAAAAATGTGGCCCGTTGTGGACGCGCCCACGGGCTTTATGCTTTTCCACAGTTCGGACTCAAATGTCACGGTTCTTAATCTGATCCCACAATGTGCGATGTGAGATTGATAAATCACCAAAGAGTCCAAATCTAGCAAATCGTTTTGGAAAATTGATTTTTAAGAAAGAAGTGCCAAACATGGACTGCTTTGCCAGATACAGAGTCGCCACCTAAATATTTTGTTTTGGGAAAATTTAGGAAACCCTGACTCGTGCCTAAGGCCACGTGTCCGTCATCACCAAAGTTGCCTCGGCTTGGGAACTTGGGTACGATTGGGGAAGGTCAGCTATGAGCACCCCCGCTCGCCCGATCCGAAGATCGGCCTGTACTAAGCATGATATCGAGTTTTGAAAACATATGTGTTCTTATTCCGGTTAATTAGCTAGAATTTACTATGTGATGCGCGCAACACACAAGTGTAGACTAGATCGCTTAATTTGGAACAAAGCATCGCATATCCATTTGTTTGGAAATGGTTTGAAGTTTGCTACTTGCAAGTAGGCTAAAACACGAATTTCAATGAATTATTCCAATTCAAGTAATCCAACCTTTACCCACAGGCATTCAGGCAGTTATATCACATAAGCAATTAGTCTCATGGCAAGCATGCTATCATGTTAACACTTACACACATGCAAGATGCTAAAGCATAAACACTCACAGTGTACTTTTAGCCAAAACAAGAACATGTTAGTAATCAAATGTATGATCCAAGTCCATGTTAAGATGGCTAATGCATCACAGGCAAAATGCAACTTAGAATAGGCTCGGCTAATCTAAGATGGCATATGATATGCGATAATTTGATACACGTATTCAAATTAGAATTGAAATACTATGCAGTTAGTATGATGCGCCGAGCCCGGTGCGTGCAATACAAATGAATGAATGCAAACATGCATAGCATAAGGTATGCTAAATCAAATATTCTCTAAAACTAACCATCATAAGCGGTTAAATAAAAGAGAGAAAGAAGTGGGGGTTGGAAGACATGCATCGCACACACGCATGCTTATTACACAATTGCGTCCTCTTGAGGGAGGGGCCGAAAGAATAATACAGATTAATTAACTAACAAGCTAATTAAATATTACACAATACTTAATTAATTAAATGAATTAATTAAGCTAAGAAAGCAGTAAAGAGGCCTCGAGAAGAGGGATGAATGTGTGCACGCTTGGTTCCGCTCGAAAATCCATCGCCATACTCATGCTGCCTCTGTTCACACTGATCCGTACTTCTGAAAACTTCACAAGTCCCAAGGAAGCTTCAGAATCACTCCCTGAGCATTGTGGGATGTCAGCGACTAAGAGGTGAGGCCACCGGCCATGGGGAACTGGTCATCGACCATTTGTGGTAATATCGGCTAAAAATAATGGCCGGCCGACATTGAAGATGGTCGGCCGACCATCTCTTCCTGCAGAATCCTGTTTTGCTGCAGCAGAGGACAGACAGAACATGACGATGCATTTTCAAAGCAATTTATGCACCACCACCCTCCTCAGCATGTTTGGGACTTAGAGGAGCATGGTTCTCGACCCTCGAGCCATCAAGCACGTATTTCAATGCATGATGGGCAAAGGTGTCGAGTGTGCATTTTAATATGGAATGAAATGCGTATAACACGTAAGGGGCCCCCAACCTTTATCATGATTGATCAAGAGGCAAGGGATGCACACATGATGCAATGTTATCTAAGCATGCAAGCAAGCAAGCATGCAACGGACTTGGCATGCAACAATATGCAATAGAACTAACATGTGACAACATGCAAAGGCAAGTATACCTAGACCAATGTAATATGTGCATGATGAACTTAACAAAGCAACACAAGCATGCAAGCATGTAATATGCAATAGACATGCAACCTAAACATGTGGACATGTGTGGCATGCAACAACATGCAAAATGGAGCAAGCATGTAATAACATGCAAGACAAGCATACAACAACATGAAAAGATGGACTTAAACTAACATGGATAGCTCACAAGCGTGCCCAAATCAGTGGCCAAAGTCAAGAATTGGAGGCATGAAAATGTAAAACAATCATGCACAAGTGAGTGGTCCAACACTTAGGCAACCATGCACAATCCTCAAGCATGAGCAAGATGTGATAAATGTGAGAAAATGACAACGCATTAAGCTCTGAAAATATGTGAGTAATGATGCCAAATCAACCAAATAAAGCAAGCAAAGCATGCACGAAGGTCCAAGGCCTAAGGCTAACCGAAGGGCTCAAACCATGGCCATACATGGGAAGTCCCAAAGGGTCAAAGGGACTCAAAACAGTCCCAATGCGGGTTGAGACAAGGCCAAAAACACACTTAGATGGCATCCAAATGGCCTAAGCATGGAAGAATACGCAATGATCCGTTCAAGAAGCATAAAACACAAACTCTTTAAGACATTAAAGGAGTGATAAGTGTAAGTTTATAAGCATGAAATATGGACTGAAATAACATTCTAAGTAATGCCAAACCACTGAAATGATCCACATAGAGCATGCTAGCAACTTGGACACTCAAAGCCTACAAGCTAGATTACACAGTAACTATACAAAGCAAGTCATGGATGATCAAGAAGACCAAAATCAGAGCTCAAGCATGCTACAACAAGCCTAAAAGCTTCATGGAGTTGGGCCAAAACATGTAAGCATAGTAGTCCAAATGCTAGGTACATATTAAGGCAAATCATGGGTTTACAAGACAAGTATAATACATGCTGAAATGGAGCTAAAACAAGCTAGGTAAACATGCTACAACATAAGCCATTTATGCAAGCATTAAAGACAACAAGGAGAGGGGATGACCTTCTCCTATTTAGGACCTCAAAACCACCCCTCCACCGCTGAAAATCCTCTGGATTTCAGTGGTAGAGAGGTCATGCAAAGACCAAAACAATGGCCAAAAGGTATGGCCTAAAACAAGGCCTAACAAGGCCTTGGAGGGGGGAGACAACCCCAAACCTCAAAGTGACCTTAAACAAAGTTCTAAAGCACACAAAATCAGAACTTTTATCAGTTATAGTCGAAGCTTAAAACAATATGCAAGATAGGCTAAAAGCTTGTGCAAAAATGGGAAATAAAAAAGGTATGTTCTCACCTTTGAAGAACCTCTTCAAGAACACCACCATAGCACCTTCTTTGGATCAAAACCAGCCCAAGAACCCTAACAACAACTCCTTAGAGCCTCAGCAACCAAGGATGGTGTAACACTAGGTGTTTGTGTGCAATAGTGTGAACAAAAGTCACTTTAGAGCACAAAACACACACACAAAGGCAAAGAGAGGGAATTATAGAGATAGATAGATGCAAACTTCCTAACCCTAATTCTCTGAACCTGGAGGAGGGAGGAGGGGCTCCCTCTTTATAGAGGTTCAAATCCTCAAGCTTCCAAGAGAAGCTAAACAAGAGGCAAATCCCTCCATACACGTGTATGGAGGGGGTGAAATGTGGATGCCAGCTGTGACAACTGGCATAAAATATCTGCCAAAAGCAGATGGAAAGGGGTCGGCTAGAAAATATGGCCAATTGACCAACAAAAATGACCAGCCGACCAAAAACATTGCCGACCGACCAAAATATTTGGCCGATAGCAAGAAAACAGGGCCGGTTTCATCTTATACTTTCGAATATCTTTCACAAGGAATTGCAGTGTCAACTTTGCCCAATTACATGCTCGCATACCGTTCACGTCCTTCACGGCATGAATGAATGACAGACTCAAGGCGGTCATTGTGGTAGGACACAACATGGCCCCCAATACGTACAACTCAAATTTCCGCCAAAACTCGTCATCCGCACCATCAGTCTCAGTTAGATAAAGTCTCAACTAGTCCAAATGAATGACTCCCTTAACAACTCCAACTTCTTCATAGATATTGGGATATGCGTCTATTGAACCAGTCAACTGCACATCATCGCCTTCTGACCGTATACCCAATAAAACATGAACTTCCTCAGTAGTGAGCCTGAGGTGACGCCCATGAACATTCAATGAACTAGTGTCGTAATCGAAGTTCTGTACCAACCATTGGCACAAGTCATGATCTATACGGGTACACTTTAACCCCAGGAGGCCACCGAACCCAATATCAATGACTGCCTGCTTTTGTGCTTCGTTACACCGGTTAACGATATCAACAATTGACTTCAATGATATGCAGACTTGCATTGTACTTTGCAATGTTATTAATGTGAAAATTTTTTTAATACAAAAATAGAACAAAAAATGTGTTGATAGCAAGTCCTCCCCAAATGTAGTTATCAAAACATTAAGTACATAATTACCTTTGCAGATTTCGGTGCATGTGCAACTTGTTTGCCTAGTTCCTTGGCACTTGCCTTAGCCATGTCCTGAAACCTCTTCTTCTCATCATAGGGGAGTTCCTTCCACCTTTCCCTAATATCCTTTCTGCTCTGTAAGTGTTACACCAAAGTGACGCACATACAGGATAAATAACAACTATAAGCCCAAAATAATTGTCACCACAAGTTGTATCACTCGCAATGTGTGCGCATTTTGTGGTATTTACATATGATTGCACATACAAATAAAAATTTCTCACATAATTGAAATAAAAACGGAAATAGACTTTTACAAATAATCGGAGTTTATAACATGTGAAATGCCATCTATGACTGCTGAAAATCGCTGAAAGTGACACAATAGAAGCATATGACTAGTGTGCCCATGGAATAGAAGTCCATACTTTGCTATCACAGTAGTCACATGTTTCCATCAGTGTACTCTACTTAGTACATGTCTGCACACTAACCATTTTGGCTCTGGGGTTGTCTGCTTATTGTATTTCCTTGAATTGTTGCTGGCTACAACCATTGTCAATTTCGGCGTAAGTATATGTTAGATATGAATAGATATATATACATTTATATACACATATTGCAACCATTGACATTTACGAATCAATTTCTATCATCATGAGGATAGTCACTAAAAGGTTGTCCCGAAAAGTCAAAAATAAGGCTTTTACTGATAAAATTTTGAAAATGACACTAATAAATACACTTTTAGGGACAAAATAATTTGGTCTACAAATGGTTTATTTTGTGAGACAAACAAATTTGGTCCCAAAAAGATAATAATTCATCACTAATGTCCAATTTTCGTTGCCAAAAATATAATAACCACACTTTTCGCAACAACAATATTAGGTCCCTAACAAATAATTTTGGCCCCCATTTTTGGTCTGTAAAATCTTAATTTCTTGTAGTGATAGTACAATTGGCTGCTTTCGACGAGGGGGATCGATACTGTCAACCGTTTTTATTTGTGAACCTTTGCCACTTATCTTCAATGTTTTCATTTCCTTGTAAAAAATATCAAATAAATGAAATTATATTGAAGGCCAAATTACATCGGTGGTATGTACATTTTGTGCATTCTGTCATTTTCATCGGTTAACTTTAAAGCTAGTCAATTTTGCCTTGTCATTTCAAAAGTTGTGTCATTTTGGTAAAATTGCTATTGTCATTCTTCATTGTGACAGAAAATTATAAACTGAAGTGGTTTAGTATAAGTCAATAATTTACGAATTTCACAATTTCTCTCAACAGAATACGCGACATGTGCCATATGTGCACATATTCTAATAAGAAATGGACAGAGTTTTAATCAATTAGACGAAATTCATAACTTTCATGGTGAAAATTGAGGCTATCCAAAATGTGTGAAAATCAAATCACACAACCTCCCGATTACAGTACATACCGCCACAATTTGTCCTACATGAAGACACCGTAGAATTCAGTAGGTTCAGGAAACATATCCTTGCAAACCAAATCGTATGAATTATTAAAAGACATAAACTCACATTTGCTTCGCATTGTTTGACATATCGGCCATATCCAAGTACAATAATTCCTGCGAAGTATTTCACACAATATTTATAAGGATGCACAAAAAACGTTAATCATAAATTATAGAAAACAAATTTCACTTTGAACAACTTACAATGAATGGACCATTCAGTCGTACCTACATTATACGAGTTGTACTTTTCGTTTATTGTTCAAGTATGATATGTTGTCGTTAATTTATGAACCTATTGCATGCCACTGTTTTACGAATATCGATTGGCCATATTTTGTACTCGTTTTATGGTAATCTTATATAAATATTAATGACCACTTCAATGCTTGCACATATAATGCTGAAGCTTTATTTGAGCAAGTGAGGCAGAAATTAAAGACTGAACTCATTACCAGAGGTGCGTTGGCGTTACAATGTTTTCCCCTGAACCCAATTTGTTAGCCAAATTGGGGCCCCCAGGCAGTGGCGTTACGGTCTTTCGATTGGCTACTTGCAAGCAAGTAATAATTCTTTTTGTCAGCAAACTAGAGCATTATCCATTGCATCGTCACTGCCACGAATATTGTCATTACAGCAGACAACAAAAAAATGAAGTAATAAATCAATTGTACAAAATCTTAATAGTGGCCAGGTACACAGAACTCCAACTTCATGCAACAACAAGTTGAATAAGGCGTACAGCTGCTGTAATGCAAAATGATATGGGGTCAATCCAACGACGCAAACATGACATTAATTGGGGTTAGACATGTAGGGAGATACGAGGGTTTGAACACTTGAGTTTATATGTAACGCCCTCAAAATAAACCCATAATATCATACATTCAAGATATAGGAAAGAGATATTATATTACAATCATCAGAGTATTCTTACAACATGTATTACATATTGACAATAAAAGTAATCGCCCTATGGGCTTACAACTTCCCAAGACAACGCTTGGTTGCAAAAAGAGAGTGCAAACTCTATACAAAGAAAATGATATGAGGTCAATCCAACGACGCAAACATGACATTAATTGGGGTTAGACATGTAGGGAGATACGAGGGTTTGCACACTTGAGTTTATATATGAAAATTGTAAAGTCTTTACAGGCAGGAAAAATATTTTTATGTTCCGAAATTGCCATGGTCTGGCGGTATTACAAATTTTGATTCAATGAAGGCCTATTGGGCCCGGAATGAAAACTATGCCATTATACCATAATCCAATGACGCAAACATCGGGTGAAACAGAGTTAGAATGAGAGACATACAAGCGCTTCAACATGTGGGGGGTCAGTCTGACAATTTTGGCTGAAGCCAAACACGAAAAATATGCATAATTTCCCAAATTTTACACATTTTCACACAAAAGGCCAACAAATGTTATGATATACAATTTTTCAAACAAGTGTAGAAAGGTTTACGTTCTTGTTACTAGTTATTGATGACAAAGGCAGAGTTATCCAAAAAAGTTAGGGGCATGTGACCCCCCTGGGCCGGATGTGCCTCCGTGCCTGGACGTAGTCTATCTGGGTTAGTGCATGAGGTTAGTTAGTAACACCAAAAACTGCATAAAGCAACATCAATGCAGAAAATTGGCATGACATTACACCAATAAAGAAGTTGAAGTGCAACAAGTATGAAAGCAAAACCCCATAATATGACTACAACTTCATTTGCACCGACGAGAATGCCATGTCATTTGGTACCAATTTTGCGAAGACTTTTGGGCAAACAACCAACAGGAAATCTTGCAACGAAAACAGAAACAAACAAACAATACGCACACTTTAAACAGGGGCACATCAGACATTCAACCTAAGAGTAGCCATGCCCAACTTACATTCATGCAGAGAAATAAAAAACCGCCTACACTGTTTAACCAAGACCGTTCATGCAGCAGTTATAATCACTGTGGAACTCGTCAATGGCAATATCAGTTTGTCACCCGTGTATTTTGTATACCTAATCGTACGTATGGTTTTAATGAACTAACGACGAACAGTATAATAGTTTACAAAAATATGCGTCGTGCGGGTGGAACACAGCAGAGTCGTAATAATAATGTGCTCCCAAAGTAAAAAGAGATAGACTGACACATATTGAAGAAAATGGCAAGTGTTACCGTCGGCGAGCTGGCGCAGTTGAAATAAAGAGAGAGAGAACAAAACCCAAATGGAGAGAGAATAAGGTAGAGCAAGTGACCGAAATTCTATATGGGAAATGGAAATGAGTTGGTGAGATTAGAAAGGCTACGACCAGTGGGTCATCATGAATAATATTGCCTTAGTGGGATTTGATAGGCTTTGTTTGCGAACTTTGGTTTTTGTTCCAAATTTGGGAGGGAAACGGAAACATACGTGACACTACATTATACATTTTATGGATGTTTAGAAAGTCGCTATTTTAGTAGGTTATTTTAGTTTTTTAATATTTATAGATTAAAATTTTTGTGTTTCGGAAGATAATTGAATTTTTTTGTAGTTGGATATGATGTTTGTGAGAGAAAAAGTAAACTGATTATAGATTTGATGTGACATTTTGTCTTCTTAGTTATTTTAGCTTATTTTGTTTTTTTTGTTAATCCTCATTTGACAAGCGGTTTTTTTAGTGAAAAAGTCAAAAAGTCACTACAAAATCCAAAAAACCAACAACTTATACCAAAAAGACAAAGATTCCATTGTATCTCTCCTTTTTGCTCATCTTTTCGTAAAAAAATCAAAAAGTCATTCCAAGCATGTTAGTTTTTTTAATATCATATTTTAGCAAAAAAGTCAAAAAGATACAAAAAAAACATGTTCTCAAATGACGCCTAGTGTAAAGTAGGCTAAAATTTCACTTTCCACACGGTGTTTGTTTTAAAGGATTGGGGCATGGGATTGGACTAATGGATTGTTGTTTGGTAGCCAATTTTTGCTCCAAACTAATAGTCCCTCCGGATTATTAGTCCCATATTTGTGGGATTGTTGTATCCCGTGGGATTGTTACCATGGGACGGGGTGGGATAGAAATCATGGGATAACTCATCCCATGGGATTAGCTTATGAAATTACATTTTTGACCCTCTTGTATTTAATATCTTTTTTTTAGTTTTGTTAATTTAAAATTATATATTAAATAAAAAATATAAATTATAAATTTAATTTAATTAAAAATAATAAATTAAAAATTATGGCCTTATAAATTTAATTTAATTAAAATTAATAAATTAAAAATTATAGATTACAAATTTAATATTATATATTAAATAAAAAATATAACTTATAAATTACAAGGGTAAAATAGTCTTTTGAACATTTATCCTTATTTAGTCTGTCCAACCAAACATTGGATTCACTAAAAATAGTCCAATCAAGACATCTAATCCCATGACTAAACAAACATAGGATACAAATTCAGTCCAATCAAATAGTCCAGGGACAATGTATCTCAGGACTAACAGTCCGATGGATTACAATCCCCCCTTATCCAGTCCATCCAATCAAACATTGGATTCACTAAAAATAGTCCAATCCAGACATCTAATCCCATGACTAAACAAACATAGGATACACATCCAGTCCAATCAAATAGTCCAGGGACAATGTAGCCTAGGACTAACAGTTCGATGGATTACAATCTCCCCTTATCCAGTCCGTTCAAACAAACATGCCATACTGTGTGAATGGTGATACAATAGATGTGTTTAGGGGTGTATTAAGGTTTGTGTCTTACAAAAACTATAAATATATATATATATATATATGTAATAAATAAAGTAAATAATTAATTTCGTTTAATAACAAAATTTGAAGGCAGAAAAAAATCCAAACAAGGAAAAAAACCCAAAAAAAAGAAATTGCAGTTCACCGGCCGGTGTCTGGCTGGTCAACTGGTCAAACTCAAATTTTTTTTTTTAGTTTTTATTTTATTGAAGGGTTCGGACGTCGCAGTGGATGTATAACGTGGCGTTTGGGGGGACTTTCGGCCGGATGTCCTGGAGGACTTCCCCACAGCAGTTTCCTCTCTCTCCCTCGGTGGGTAAAACGCTAGCTGCATTTAACAGACAATCTAACATTGGACACTAACTTTGGTCACTAATGTTGCCCTTAGCAGCTGCACTGTAGCACCAAACAAGAAACTTTGTTGGCCAAAAATTAACAGCTAACACTAACAAATACACTAACACATCCATTATGGATGTAAGGAGACTATTAGCGAGAGAATTATAACAAAATACTTATTTATACTGATAACTAGTGGACTAGTAATAGTTAATTTTGTTTTCATAGATAGGAGTGAGAGGTACCATGTCATACTGTACAAATATAATTTACTATGGTATACATATTATTATACTATTAAATTTGGTTATTATACATATTATTAGGCTTTTGGGTGGTTTGCAGTGATTTTTGGGTTGTTATAGTAAAACTGTTACATATGAAACGAGGTGTAAATTGTTTTGGTATAGTACAAGACATATCGATTGCATAAGTACAAACAAACTGATACAAAAAATTCATTACTAAGGAAGTACAGTAACTAGATTACATAGGATAACAGGGGCCAAACGAGCAAATCCACCTATAAATCGAAGGGATTGGTTTTCTAATACCATCTCCCATGGGGGACTACTAATCCCATCTATGGAGGGTATCATAATCCCAAGGTATTGCAAATCCACAAATATTGTGTTTTTGCTAGGGCAGTGGTTACTAAACCCTAACAATATTAGTTTTAGTCCCATCAGTACCAGTCCCTTGACTAATAATTCCCTCACTAACAATCCCACCCAACTTATCTGTACAAACAAACGGGGTTGGGTCATACATTATTGAGCACTGTTTCTTTTTTCATCTTTGAAGCTATGCATAAAAACCCAAGGCTATATCGCTCTTGGTAAACAGGTGGGGGTTAAGACCTCAGCTTGTTACACAAAAACTCCTTCGCCCAACCTACTGGCCGTAGTGCAATTTGTGGGAAGGTTAGGCTGAAGTTGTTGTTACCACAACACTTGGTATGGGTTCAATGCTCTCGTTACAACGTTTGGTGTGGGTTCAATGTTCTCTCACTGCCTGCGTCATGACTAAAGTGGAGCCTGCCTTGGGAGGGCGGGGCAAGTTCGCAAGTTTGAGTCTGCTAACTCAAATCGGACAACATGACACTATGTTCATCTTTGTAATGGGCTCTGCATTGCACATGCGTGATAGTTAAAGGATTTTCCTGTTACAAAAAATAGACAAGAAGTTGTTTATCAAATGTGCATATACATGTAACAAACACACACTTACAAATTTGTGGAATTTTTTTATCTTGAAAAAATCATTACAAAATTAACAAAAATACAAAACAATAAAAAAAATTGAATACATTTTTTGGGGTTGTCGTGCGTATTCCTTTATTTCTTCAACGGACGTATGACATGTAACTTACTTCCTACATACACTTAAGTAAGATGCATCTACAAATGTAAAACCCAAACTACAGTCTTGATAATATTATCAAAAAACCAAATAATACAAAAAGCGGGAAACTCAATTTGAAAAAAAATTAAAAACCAAACACATATACAAGGGTGTTGGACAGGTTACACGTTATTATTGCAACATGGGCATTGCACCTTGTAATAAATGAAATGACCTTGTTTTCACTTATTCGTCCCCTTCCACTATGTTTAGTATTTACATAGCTCTGCGTATTTCTATGGCTGCCACGCGGCCATTCGTCCTCCTTTCCTCTACTCTCTCGCCTTTTCCATTCACTAATCTCCTCTCGGTGCCGTTACCCTACACCGTTGGCGTCTCTCTCCTGACTATATTGCGGTGCTCCAAGGTGATGTTTTAAGCCCAAATTAAAAGCCACCCTCTGTATTTGAAGGTAATCCATCCCTCACTGTCAAACTTTTCGTCTCTCTGACCTTCACCATTGTTGACATTCAAGTACATGGCTCTTGTGTCTGGAGTCCCTTTTTTCTATGCACATCAGTTGTCTGATGAAATGGGTAAACGAAAAATGAAAACCATTGAACCCCTCCCAGAATATACGTGTACCTAATTAACATCCCCAGTGAATATCCATCAATTTGTATCATGTCAGTTTTCTTATATTTCATAAGTTGTAGTAGTGAGGGCTCAGCCAAAAGATTTTGGGTATGTTTGGTTTAGCTTTGAGAGATGAGTTTTAGAAAAAAATTTCCAAAAAATTGTTTGGTTTGAAATTTTTCTCAAAAAATTTCCAAAATCACTTTCTTTTTCTTACACATCAATCAATCACTTTTTCTCTCTCCTCTCTCATTCTCAATCACTTTTTCTCTCACACACATCCATTCAATTACAACAAAATATCAAATCATCCAAAACTCCCAAACTCCAAAATTGCTTTCAAAATATATAACCAAACAAACCAAAAAAATTTCTAAACTCTCTTCCCAAAACTTTTTTTGAAAATCACTCTCTCAAAATCAAACCAAACACACCCTTTAAGTATTTCTAATTTCGAAGACAGTTTGTATTGTGTGTGTGGGGGAGGGAGAGGGAGACAGAGAATTGTGGTTACCATTACATTTTACAAACATATGCATAGGTGGTACATATCATTTTAGGGGAAAACATATTTATGCTGACCATGTCAGTGCAACTGCTTGTGTGATGGGTGCAACTGAAAAAGGTCCAACTTTGTGGACAAGTTCTTTTCCGGTCTCACTGGCCATGTTTTTCCCGCATCATGTTAATGGTAAGATTAAAGTACAATGAGGGTGAGGGAACCTGACCAAATGGTCAGATTTTACATTTTAGAAATTGTCATGACCATATTTTATTTTATACAAAAACAGAGAGCATTACATATAACTGTTGTAATTCATAGTTGAAATAGTTATCAAAGCAACTCCAGCTTAAACTATCATGCTTATAATTGTTGACTTGCCATCATGTAAGTATGGTGTAGGGCAAGTTTTGTTACTGCGTGTACTGAAATGAAAATGTTGACAACTTGGCAACAACCCATATGGCTGATGTGCCTCGTTAACCAAGGGGACTAGTCAATATCTTCTTGTAAGTACTTGGTGTTTTACGTTTTTTGTTCCAAACATGATGGGTACAACTTAGTCATTTTTGTTTTGTTTTGATGAACAAATTAGACATGATTGGATCAAACAATGTAAAGAGATTGTGGATGATCCTATCAACATGAGCGAGGTAACTCACCAAATATGCATTAAACAATTGTCAATATAAATGAATGAGTAGGTCATTCCAAGTTTGTTACAGTACATTTCCATATGCAGTTTGCACGGCATGCAGGTGCATGGTGGGACGAACATATTGCACCTATACCCTACCATGCTCATTTGTGACCACTGGTTGGGCAATTGTGCACCCAACTAAATTATTTGAATTCAATATGTGTCATCAATTTAGTGACACAGTACTGTTGCAAAGAATGCTTAAATGAACCACACGCATATTCGTCGCTTGTCAAACAGAACACAATGTTCCTATAGTTAGGGTATAATTTTTGTTGCATACACTTTAAAATGCTTGCAGTTTACCAATTCCTATGTTTGTATGTGATTATCCAATTGTTGCATACACATTAATATACTTGCACTTCACCAATTCCTTCATCTATTTGCAGTTGGCCACTTAATACATATCGAAATTGCGTGGCCAACTTGGTTGTGACAACCATGTGTTGGTTGTAAGAAGTGGAAATTGCCAAACCATTGGGTGTTATAATGCTTGCACCCCAACAGGCTAGGATACGGGGTACGGCGGCGATACGTTTAAAAAAAAAAAAATATTTTTTATAATTTTAATAATATAATATGCATGAAAATAAAACGTAAAGAAAATTAATAAATAAATAGAGGGATTCCTATTAAGCTAAGAGCTTCAACCATTCACAAAAACATCCAAAACTAAAAGCAAAATCAAATACGAATGCAAATTAAACATCATCCTTACATGCCAATACCATAAAAAGAACGGGAGCAGAGAGAAGAAACGTGAGAGATTGACAGAGCGAGAGAGAAGTGAGAGAGCCAATAAGGATACATCAATTTGACAAATTCTATTACTTTAACTCTCACTCTATTCCTTTCACCAAATAACTAAACAAAGTATTACAAATAATATGTGACTTCGAGTATCTGATACTTCAAAATTAAGTATCCGATATTCTAACATTAAAAACAATTAATTAACAAGTATCCGATACTTTTAAGAAGTATCCGATACGTATCAGTGAGTATCGAAGGAGTATTGGTATCCAATACGTATCTGATACGGATGTCTCCCTTTTTCAAGTATCCGTGCTTCATAGCCCACATGTTACAGTTGCCCCCCGCACACACTACAGTTGCAGCCTATATTGTTGCCGTAATCCCTACCCCATTGACTTTTCATAAAGTATATTAGTGCGTACATGAGTTATGTTGGACTTCCATTCACAGAACATTAGGCATAGTCCACCACACACGGAAGCACACAACCACTGCTTGATAGGCATGGTGGTGTAAAACAGCCGTTGAAACACTTAATTTTGCTTGCGGGATTTGTGTTCACATAATGTTGTTCATATTGAAAACAGTTTTACTGTTTGCTGTGTCCAATACAAGCTATGCAGTTCATATCATCTGTGTCTTATTATTTGCCCATGGTACTTTGTTTGGCCAATAGTACCTTGTGATTTCATTCAATAAAGTGGACGAAGAAAATCATGGGCAAATATTGAACGAATGACACACGCGTGATGTTGTTCAAAATGCTAATGCATAGGTTGACCCCACGGCGTATGCTTTCATACAACAGTTGTGTTTGAAAAAACAAAACATTTTTGCCCATATTGATATTAGAGTGTATGAGACCATTGGCCGGTCGTGCACACTTTTTTATTGCAATTACCGCTTGTGATTTCATTCAATGCATTTGAAAAGTAAACTTTATTGTCCATATTCAACAAATCACAAAACATGAGCTCATGGAAAAACATAGGTTAATGATAGCTTTTGATTTCGGTCAATGACATTGAAAAAAAAAAAAATTTACCTTGTCATCGTACCAACAAAATACCTTGTCTGATTTCGGTCAATGACATTGACAAACAGAATACCTTCAAGAAAACGTAAATTATGAAAACATTAACGCATGCACAGTTGAAATGGTGAGCACAGTTTGACGGTTTGTTACTTTTTAAGTCGTTACGTACCAGGACGGCATCTTACAACACTACGCTTACTATGTCGTACACATCTCCAGCTCTCCTAATCCTCGCTCAAATCAACAACCTCCGAGTCTGAGTAATCTGAAAGGTCAGGGTCTGACACCAGTGTAGAATCCTCCATTATAGCCTTGATCGCAGATGCTGGGTTCGATCCATGTATCTTCGACTCTGCCTTTGTGTCCTCTATGTGTGAGTGCCTAATGAGTTGATGAGTCATTTGATCAATCTCAGTTCGCAAACGCTGCCTAACTTGGGACTAGCTGACATGAGGGTATTGCCGTTGCGTTTCAACCGATCGGGTTTTAGTAATCTTGAGAAAAACACATCGACAGTGGTGTTCACACTGAACTAGTTTGGAAAATAGTGAAACTGGAATTCCAAAATATTTTTCCAGGCTAGCATCTTGTATTGGGGTGCAATTGTAATCCCGTAGAGGTTCAAAACTCCACAGTGGGAACCTTGTTTCAAAGAAACGTCGATCACTGAAGGAATCAATATACCCACCTACATAATCCAATTCTGGTGACTTCGGTTGAGAGCTCTCACCCATTGCAACTGATTTTCCATGACTGCGTTTACTGTGGTGTGCATTCATACGTGTGACAGTTCTTGATTGAGTCCAACTTTGTTTTCGCAGGTTCACGAAGAATATATAGATGCAGAAACAAACCCAAATGCAAAGGAAACAACACTGGTTGCAAACTTGAATAGTGGTTGGTTTTAAATGTTAAATTTCCTTAAACCCCTACTCATTAATACGTTGGTGGTAGGTGGAAACACGTACTGCTGTAGTTGTGGTTTAAACATGTGAACAAAGTTATTGTTGTTTGGTGGAAACACCTACCCAAACTAAATAAAAGCAAATGAATTAATTTCAATATTTCATTTAATATATTGGGTGTAGTTAGAAAGGCATATGTATCTGATAAGAGAAATGTTGGTAAGCGTTATGGATGAATAGACATGTAATTGGGTTGGGGCACAAATACAAATGACGAATGTGAATGTATGATAAAGTGTGGGTGTGGAAATCAATGACAATGAGAAAGTACCGATGTAAGATACAATGCACGTGTGTTGGAAATGACAAATAATGAACAATCAGGGGTACTAAACGGATGACTTGGTGTATGAAAGAAGGAACGAATGTGTGCAAGATGAATTTGGCTAGCTTGAAAAATTAATACAATGTAAGTTACAATGCATGAGGTCTTGTGAAAAGATACAAGTCATGTACCATATCTTATAAATACTTACAACGTAGTGTTGTGTAATATTATGAATATCCACATTTCTTAAAAAAACTAATAAGTAAAATAAACCATACACATATTCCTACAAAATGTGTGAGGCCCTAACTTTTTGTAATGTCTCCAAATGCTTATAGTTAAAGAATTTCAATAAGAAACCTTATTTCTCTATTTCTTGCAAATTAAACCCTAGAAATCAGGAACGACTGTGTGAGATAATCAGTAAACCCTAATCGACTCTGAGAATTTAAGAAACATTTTAAAACCCTGAATTAATAATTTAGAAACCCTAGAATGAAAAATTATAAGAGAAAAACCCTAGTTTTCGGTAATCGCAGTTTTAGCCCGGTATTTTGCCTTTTGTTGTGAATCGGCACCACGTGGCCCGAATTATATTTCCTATCATTATTTTATCAATTATATGACTTAAACATATGTTTTATTTCAAAATTTCAGACTGTACCTTTTTATTTCTGAATTATGGCATTTTGGACCTAAAACCTTAATATTTTATTCAATAAAGGCACAACCAATATTTTATTAATTTATAAAAAAATATCCTCCATATTTTATTAACAAAAAAAAAAATTCAAATTTTCACATGGGTAAATAGGGTAGCTGGTTGTGGGTGGTGAAAAGGACCTAGAATTGTATTTTTATACATAGCAAATCTTGTACAAATATGCAATAAATCTTTGACCAACATGGAAGAATGGGGGGCATTTATTGCTATATCTTTTTTGTCTCCCAATTAACTACTAAATAGGATTAATTTCTCTTAATCAAGATCAATTAACACAAATCTTAATTGGATCCAATTACAAACCAACCAAACTTGAATAGTTTCTATTGAAAACCGACCAAACAAAACCAACCCTTCTCTCTCCTCCTTGGCCTATAAATACCAGCCTTGGTAGCTATTTTATTTCACTCCATACACACACAACACATAGCTGAGAGAGGAGGAAAGGGGAAACAAGTGAGCTTGAGAGAAAAAGAGAAGAAAAGAGAGCAACAAGTAGGAAAAAGATCTAGCAAACCAAGGAAAATCTCATACACCTCTTCTCTCAATGAATCATCATGTTTTTCCCCTTCAGTATACATGCTAAAAATATATTTCACATGATACTAAGAGTTACTACATTGTTAGATGATGTATGGTTTGAAAATGAAATGTTCCTCTTCTTCCTTGCAATTTCCAGCAAGCTTTTCTCGAGGTTTTTGATTTTATTTCCATAGCAAACCTTCACAAACTCAAAATCTGTTTTAAAGGGGTATTAATTGACATATATAGAGTATGAAATTTTTTTGTCTAAGACCATGAATATGGTTTTATGATTGCTTTTATTTTTCTAAATACTTGGTGCAAGACCTGTTTAAAATAGGGAACTTTAAGAAATTCTAGAAAATTATAGAAAAATGATCTCACATTCATTTTTATATCAAAATCTTCCTCTGAAGGTTAGATTTCAAAAAAAATTTATTTCAATGAAAATGAATGAGTATTTTAAGAGAAACACCAAATTTTGTAACAGTTATCAAATCTGGGCAGATCTTTTTATTTCTTAAATATCTAAAAATCAAAAAGGACCACCCTACTTCCGTAAAATGATTCTAAAACTAGACTTGATTCTTTACAAATTCTCAGTAAGCCACATTTCTGAAACCCTTAGAAAATATTTTTTCTATATTTATTTTTGAACCGGTGCAGTGCTGAAAATCTGACAATGTGGTTCTTGTTGTAGTTGGTGTTTTTTGCTATCATAACATATTTGTTGTAATATATGTTATACTTGCATGCTTGAGTTTCACCTTGAATGGCCTTATTTTGCTCTTACTTGTGCTAACCACTTAATGGGTTGGTAAAGAGGGTTGACGACCACACTAGTTATACATCATAGATGATGAGAATGTTAAGTTGATATTAGTAGTGGATTAAAATGAGCAAGTCTTGCGCAACTGGTTGTTTCGGAACCCTTGAATGAAGTGGCCGTATTCGGACCCTAGGTAGTTCGGTGTAAGGAGGGATTTGGGCTAGGCCCATCATTACCGTCTCTTTTGAGGCCCTCGGTTGGCGCTACGTGGTATATAACCATTAGTAGGCATCCGAGGTAAGGTCTGCAACAAAGCAGCAAATGAGGGGGCATACCAAATAATCCACGTCAAATTCTTGAAGGTGGGAGGACAAAATATCTTTGTGGGATTTCTAGACTACTAACAATTAACCATATAATCTGTGCTATGAACTTAAATGCCATGATCCTTTCCTCTGTCTTTTTGTAAATGTTGTTGTGTATTGGATTTGGAAAAAGGGATGGGGTGTGTGTGCGTTTACTGGGCATTCAAAGCTCACGGCGTATCATGCCAGGTGCCGAAGAGGAGCTTACAGTAGGAGACGACGAGTCGGAAACCTTCAAAGACATTTGGCTATCTTAGAAAAGTTAGAAATTTCCTTTTGATGTTTTGTAAAGTTCATATAAAAATTTAAATTTTCTTTTGGGATGTAATGTTAATGGAACAATCTTTTTTAATTAAGGATATTCATAATTATTCTATTATTATGTACTTATATTCTAACACCAATATAACCCCTGACGTTGCTTATGAGACCATGTGTCAATGCCTCTTAAGATCTGTCAAAAGGGTAGTGCGCTACCTAAGAAAGCTAGACTTAGAAGGGAGGCTAATTTGACTCATCCGGTGATCTGGGATCTTACTTGGTTATTGGCCATAGGACTCATTAGTGATTTTCCCTTGACTACAACCATTGGTGTAGATTTGGGGCATCACAATTTGGTATCAGAGCCTAAGTTCAACCCTTAGCCCGTGCAACCCAATACGTGACTCTAGAAACCCTTACCCCTTTACCTTATTGCATTTTATTATCACACTCTTATATTTAAAATAGACTAATAATTAAAATCTTTTCCCTCTACCCTAGGATGTCATCAGAAAGCCACCAGACAACCAACACCAGTCTCGACATATGGGGAGCATTCTGCATGCAAGGCAGGAGGGCCCTGTCCCTTAATACCTACTTCAGCCGTTGAAGGTGTGAATTTGCCGCCGAGGAGATGATCATCAAAGAGATACAAAAGGTGGAAACAGATTACTCTTATTACACGAGGGAACAAAAGAGGTCCTTGGTTCGACGACGCCTACAATACCTAAGTCGCGCAGTAAGGAGTGTAGTCCGAAAGGAGCAGGATGACCAGAAAATGGACTCTCTAATGCACCGAGCCTTAGCAGGAGAAGTACTGCACCAATTTCCAGTGGAAAGTGGTGAGTCTCACAATCCTGGGCAGAATGACAATCAGCCAATGGAGGTAGAGCAACTACCAGTACAACTAGGAACAACTCCAACCTTCCCAATTGAGGTGTCATCTGAACACATCCCTTCTTCGCCGATATACACGCCCTACTCCATTGGCCAGGAAGCCGACTCTGTTGATGAGGACCCCGAAGAAGACTTTGATTGGTTGGGAAATGAGAGTTAATCTAGGGATAATAGGCTAGACTTTTTGTAAGATCCACTTATAGGGGTTGTAAGAGGAGCTAATTTGAGTCTGCTAAATTAATTAGGCCTAATAGCCCAAGATTAGTGGGCTCGAATTTATCGTACGTTTAAGATTGGTGAGCCCGGATTTATCGCCATCAAACGGGCTGAATCGCTCTAAGCTTCAAAAAGGTTCGGATCCACAAACTTAGAGACTTACTCGGACCCGGACTCGAAAGGGTATTGAGCTATCCTAGAGATCCGAGGCACTCGGACTCGAAAGGATTTGGATCCACGAATCTAGAGATCCGAAGCACTTGGCTTCGAATGGATTCAAACGCAATCTAGAAGCTGCTCCGTTAATGAGTCCCAGAACACTTGCGGGCTCAGAGCTTTCCGGGGTCTACGCATCAGAACCATGGCCGTAATGGAGTTCGAACAAAGGACCCGATCTCGAGGACGGTGAGTGGAGATAAATTCACTCTTCAATTAAACTAGCCTATACCCGGGTCGAGGTGGCACGACCCCGGGGGGTCCATGAGACTCGGCAATATTTTGAGGCAGGACGTCCTCTGGGACTACCCCTGACCCTTTGGGATGATTGGGGATCATTGGTTAGGTGTGGCTAAGAAGAAGGGTTCGCCGAGGGGGTTGATCTCCTCTTCGGGGTTTTTCTCATCCTCGGAGAGGTCACCTCCTCGGACAAGGTGGTTAGAGAGAATATTTTCCATGTGCCTTGCATATGGGCTCCATCCTACATCATGAGGTGCCTATAAATAGCACCCACCCATAGCTTTACAAGGGATAGATTTTGGAGATTTTTTAACTCTTGGGAAAGAACTAATTTCCCATCTCCATTATCAACCTTGAGAGTGAAAGTGGGAGATCCATGGGAGAGCCTTGCCATTATTCTCTCTCTAGCCATTTTGCCTTCTTTTTCACCCAATCTCTTATCTCCATCATCTCCATCATCTCCTTTACTCTTGTGTTCTTAAGTTGAGACCATTGAAGAATCTAAGCCTCTCACATTTCTTCTAGAGAATTCGAAGTTGTTCTTCAAGGATCTTCGAAGATCTTCGAATTTTCCAACTCCTTTCTTGAACCCACTTCTACATTTTGGCGACTTCACTGGGGAGGCGGATTGGTTAATGGTCTCAACGAGATCTGGAATCCACACAACTCCAACAAGGATGGCGGGAGAAGATGAAGTTCACCAACAAGGATCCTCTAATGGTGGTGATGACAGAACCATGGCTCCAGATCAACCACTTTTGCTTGAGGCCATTCAAGGACGTCAAAATACTCAGCAGGAGATTCTTACCACTCTTCAGAATCTCACTCACACCATGTTGGTGATGAGTTCTAATTTTTCACCGGCTCCAAACGGAAATCAAACGGGTGGTGGAGTTATTCCCGCCGGAGCGCAAAACCAAATCCAAGGAGAAGTAGGCCCCAATCAGCCTATGGCTCATGGCAACACGGCCACAGTAACACATGCTCAAACCGCAGTAGGCGGCAACAGTTTGCCCATGTTCGGGCTCCATGGCATGCCAAGCCAAGATCCAATGGTGACTAGGGGAGTTTCTGGTGTAATGAATGGCGCTCCGGCGACTGTTGGTGTCCAGGAAAACATGAGGAGCATGATGGCGCAAAAGGGAGCTCTGCCCGTACCTAATCTTGTTACGCCACCAGTAAATGTTACTCAAGTACCAGGCGGGCCTCCTTTGGTGCCAACAACAAATTTACAAGCACAACCCGGTATAGCGGTATCATGCGGTGGACTTTACGGGCCTCAATTCAATGTCCCATCACCAATTGGCTTGTCTATAGGCGCTGATGGCCAGTATCGTCAAATGTCCTCACCAATGATGAATTCGCAGCACCAGAATGGCCAAGTCGCCCCTAGCTTAGTCTTCGGGTCCATAAGCCAAGTTCTGGGAATACCACCATCAAACTCTTTGCCTCAACAGTTTCTTACTCTCGCCGATGTGCAGGCCATGTTCAATCTCGAATGGGGCAAGAGGACCTTACCCTCTTTGCCTAATCCAGACGTCAAGCCGCCTTACCCCATTGAGATGCTGAGCTATCCATACCCTGAGGGGTATACAGTGCTAAAATTCATCAAGTTCGATGGCAAACAAGGAAATGCTCGAGAACATGTTGTGCGATTCATTGAGACTCTGGGTATTCATGGTTCAAACCACGTCCTCCGGCTGAGAGAACTCTCTAAGTCCTTCACCGACCGAGCATATAGGTGGTATGTTAATTTGGCCCCAAACTCTGTCCGAAGTTGGGAGGAAATGGTTAACAAATTCCACTCTAAGTTCTTTCAAGTGGCGGAGAAGGTGACCACACTTACATTGTGTAAAGAAAAGCAGCAGGAAAGTGAAGACATCCTTGACTACGTCAAAAGGTTTCAGGACAAGGCCGCGGATTGCCATGAAGCAGTGGAGAAGAGTTATTTGGTTCAAATCTGTCTAGAAGGGGCATTGAGCAGGTACAAAATGTTTCTAGTTAATCACAAGCTACCCACCTTCTCGGCATTAATAGAAGCAGCTCGGAACATTAGCATTCCTCAGGCTCAGGAGTCCGGATTTAAGGCCAGTTACAAGACTAGTTTCAAATCGTCTCGTGGACCTATCGTTGCTGCTGCCTCTGTCCCAGATACCCAAAATTCACAAGGAGGAGGCCATAGAGGCCAGAAGAGGAAGCAATATAATGGTGAAAAGGGGAATGTTTCTTATCCATGTGGAATCGAGGAGGTAAAAGCTTTAGTTAAGGAATGGGTGGCTGACGGAGAGCTAAAATTGCCTTAAGTTGAAGAAATGCCATCAAAAAAGGACCGTGAGAGCCCTGAATTTTGTGTCTACCTTCGTACATTGAAACATCCGACAGAGAAGTGTTGGACTCTCAGGAAAATCTTCAGAGATAAAGTCGAGGCAGACGAATTGAGGTTCAAAAAGCAAGGGACTCAAGACATCCGAGAACAACCATATCCTCAGCACCGAGACAAGGGAAAGAATATTGCTATGATAGCTTATGAAGGCCCGATGATCGAGGCTATCGCCAATCTCGATGACGATGATTATTATTTGGACGACATCCTCGAGCCCGAGGGTGAGCAAGTTTACTATAGAAGTGCTCTCGATCTAGAGGGCAGAACCTTTACAACTCATGTTGACGATCCCTTTGATCCAGAAGGAGGAGAAGAGTACTACGGAAGAGGAGGACACCATGTTTATGTGGCATCTTATTTTGAAGAGACCGAGGAGATGGTTAATTACGAGCCTCCAAGAGTGGAAAAAGATCCGGATCACTATGCCAAAACCTTGCAAGACTGTGTAAAGTTCAAGCAGTTCTTTGACCAGCTTGGACTTTCCAGGGAGGCAAGAACAAAAATCACCAAGTCTATCATTAATATAGCCGAGGCACACCATGAGGAATGCATGTTGACTGAGGGATCTATCTCGAGGAAGGCAAAAGAGCAATCTAGTGCCATTACTTTCTCCAAGGCTGATCAGAAGTATCCTTTTTCTCACAACCGCCCGCTTTATGTGACTGCTTTTATTAACGGGGTTGAGTTCAAAAGGGCCTTTCTAGATAGTGGAGCCTCTATCAACATTATGACTCGCGCTACTCTAGAAAAGGCTGGAATCTCTAAAGAGCGCATTGTGAAGCAGCCGATAGTCATCACTGGCTTCGGTGGAGAAAGAAGAGTTACTATCGGATGCGTAACAGTTGATTTAGCCGTCGGAGAGATTCGCTCGGCCACCAAGTTCCATATTATCGATTCTGAGGCAAATTATCACATCATTCTAGGGAGGACCTGGATGCATAGATATAGGGCTGTACCATCAAGTTATCATCAGTGTGTTAAGGCTAAATGGGGAAAGAAGACGGTGACAATTTAGGCTATAGAAAGGCCTTTCGAGGTCCATGAAGCTCATTATTCTGATGCCATCTACTTCACCGAACTGGCTTTATCAATATAAAAGGGAATGAAGTCTATTAGCTCATGAGTTTCTCACCAAGGGTACTTTGTTTGGTCAGCAGTGGGATCCGGCTCGAGCCGAGGCAGTGGCTGTGTCAGCCGAGTCGAGGAGGATGAAGTCGGCGGCTAGTTGTAGCCAGAGAGAGAAAGGGAAAGCCGAGCCGCGGGTGGAGAAGTATGAGAGGTACGTAGAAGTAGCAGATCTACTGAAGACAGATGGGGCCCACTTGCCAGGCGTCGTCAACCCTAGCCAACTCGCTCGTTTCCTACAGATGTGATGTGTACTCTCGCACACGTGGAACAAGCTCATTGGTCTGTACTTGATCCTTTTTAAACAACACCACCAAATATTTTTCTTTTTCATTTTCAGTTTTGTTCTCCAAATCAAGGTGGTAAGTTGGTGCCTATATGATTCTCTCTCTCTCTCTCTCTCTCTCTCTCTTATATATGTATTGGCTTTTTTGTGAATTAATGCTCTTTTGTTTGTCAAAAATGAAAACAAATTTGTATATTGCATGTTTTTTATTTGGGTTTCATGATAATAACCTGCAATGCAACCTCCATGTATTTATATGCATGCATGATTATGTTGAAACTTGGTATATACATACCTACTTGAATCAAATTGAAATTTTCAATTTTGTTTGTTGAGGAATTGAAATCACAATTTTCAAAATTTTAAGGGACTCAAGATATCCGAGAACAACCATATCCTCAGCACCGAGACAAGGGCAAGAATGTTGCTATGATAGCTTATGAAGGCCCAATGATCGAGGCTATCGCTAATCTCGATGACGATGACTGTTATCTGGACGACATCCTCGAGCCAGAGGGTGAGCAAGTTTACTATGGAAGGAAGTGCTCTCGATCCAGAGGGCAGAACATTTATGACTCATGGCGAAGATCCCTTTGCTCCAGAAGGAGGAGAAGAGTACTACGGAAGAGGAGGACACCATGTTTATGTGGCATCTTATTTTGAAGAGACCGAGGAGATGGTTAATTACAAGCCTCCAAGAGTGGAAAAAGATCCGGATCACTATGCCAAAACCTTGCAAGACTGTGTAAAGTTCAAGCAGTTCTTTGACCAGCTTGGACTTTCCAGGGAGGCAAGAACAGAAACGAAAAATAGCGCCGGGCTGTGAGACTAACGAGCTGGATGGTGTTAGGCAAAACCACACATCGCGTTGAGTGGGCGACGTGTGGTTCGCGTTGAACAGCCGAAGACGAAGGCAAAGCATCGGGCATCCACTATTTATCTTCCGAGCATCTACAAGATCGACAAGACAATAATTTTTTATTAACGGGGTTGAGTTCAAAAGGGCCTTTCTAGATAGTGGAGCCTCTATCAACATTATGACTCGCGCTACTCTAGAAAAGGCTGGAATCTCTGAAGAGTGCATTGTGAAGCAGCCGATAGTCATCACTGGCTTCGGTGGAGAAAGAAGAGTTACTATCGGATGCGTAACAGTTGATTTAGCCGTCTGAGAGATTCGCTCGGCCACCAAGTTCCATATTATCGATTCCGAGGCAAACTACCACATCATCCTAGGGAGGACCTGGATGCATAGATATGGGGCTGTACCATCAAGTTATCATCAGTGTGTTAAGGCTAAATGGGGAAAGAAGACGGTGACAATTCAGGCTATAGAAAGGCCTTTCGAGGTCCATGAAGCTCATTATTCTGATGCCATCTACTTCACCGAACTAGCTGTCGAAGAAGTTCCCACCACCTCTAAGCCTCAGGGGGTCAAAATTCCTCGTTGGGAGGATATCAAAGATGACAAGGAGCTGCTAGCAGAATCAAGTAAGGGGGCGATGTCTAGACCAGAAAGTCCGCCTATTCCTCGGAAGGTGATGAAAGTCCGAGAATAAGGCAAGATGGTGTACTATTTATGAAGGTGCGGGGAGTCGGTTTCTTCAGTCACCGACTCCGAGTCAAAAGAAGAGCGTCCTGACAATGATATAGTAATAAAGCTTGAAGTAGCTCCAGAATACATGCAAGATGGGCCGAAGCCTCAGCCTGAATAACTTATTGAAATAGATCTGAGTGATGGACAAGATGCACTGAGGCCGATATTCGTAAGTTCGAGCCTTAGCCCAGAGAAGCGGGAACAGTTGTTAAAGTTGATAAGCCGATACTCAGATGTGTTTGCTTGGTCATATAAGGAAATGCCCGGACTAGATCCTGACCTAGTCTCCCACTATCTTGATGTGTTCCCAAACTCCAAGCCAATTAAGCAAGCTGCTCGAAAATATCATCCAGATCTCGAAGAGAAAATTAAGGAGGAGATTGAAAAACTTCAACAGGCTGGTTTCATCCAGCCAATACAGTACCCCACGTGGTTAGCAAACATCGTGCCAGTAAAGAAGAAGAATGGCCAAATCAGAGTATGTGTAGACTTTCGAGATTTGAACAAATCTTGCCCGAAGGATGAATTCCCTCTTCCTCACATCGACACCCTCATGGATACTACCTCGGGACACCAGATGTTCTCACTCATGGATGGATTCAGTGGATACAATCAGATTAAGATGGCTGAAGAGGACGCAGAAAAGACCGCTTTTACAACACCTCTCGGAAACTTCTTCTATACAGTCATGCCTTTCGGACTCAAGAATGTCGGTGCAACTTACCAAAGGGCTATGACTGCAATCTTTCATGACATGATCCATCATGAGATGGAAGATTATGTTGATGATCTAGTGGTGAAATCCAAGAAAGAAGAAGACCATCTCCGAGACCTTGAGAAGGTATTCAAGAGGTGCCAGAAATTCAAAATGAGGATGAACCCTCTCAAATGTGCTTTCGGGGTAACGGCCGGGAAGTTCCTCGGGTTTCTTGTACACAGACATGGTATCGAGGCAGATGAAGACAAGGTCAAATCTATCAGAGCAACGCCTTCCCCTCATTCTCAGAAGGAGTTAAAGAAGTTCCTAAACATGGCATACACA
>NW_021025367.1:3088236-3128159 GCF_004153795.1 Camellia sinensis | reverse complement strand
GGGTATTAAGCAAGCCTAGAGATCCGAGGCACTCGGACTCGAAAGGGTTCGGATCCACGAACCTAGAGGTCCTAAACACTTGGCTTCAAAAGCTCAGACATTACTTCCTAGCACATCAGATTCAGATTGTTACTAGAAGTGATCCAATCCGATACCTCCTCAGCAAGCCTGCTCTAACCGGGAAGGTGGCAAGATGGTTGTTAGCATTGGGTGAATTCGAGATCACATGTGTAGCCCCCAAGGCGATCAAAAGCCAAGCCTTAGCTGATCTCCTTGCCCAATTTCCAAGTGGTGACTATGAACCAGTGAATGAAGAATTAAGAGGAGAGGTGCACGCAGCTATGGCTTCCGAGGAAAGCTTCTGGACATTGAGCTTTGACGGAGCAGCAGCCGGAGGTAAAGGAGGAACCGGGATAGTCCTTACAAGCAAAAGTGGAGAAAAGTTATATTTGTCTTATAAACTGGATTTCCATTGTTCGAATAATGAAGCCGAGTATGAGGCTCTTATTTTGGGCTTGATAGCAGTTGAGAAGCACAATATCAAGAAGATTCGAATTCGGGGGGACTCAAAGCTGATAGTGAAGCAAGTTTCAGGACAGTTCGTCTTGAAGGAGCCTGCCTTGGTCACATATCGAACAACAATCCAAAGGCTTCTTGACAAATTTCAAAAGGTCGAAATAGAGCATGTGCCTCGCTCCGACAACAAGTTTTCAGATGCCCTCGTAACATTAGGAGCAAGAGTTGACATTCCAGAGGAAAAGGCGACAATTGTTATCAAGAAGAGAACAAAACCTTCAATAATTCTCGAAAACAAAGACCTTCGGGAGGACTAGAGAGGAGAAGTCCTCGAACAACTCAGAAGCAAAGTTGGAAAACTGACTATGGCCAAGCTTGCCCAATTCATAATTATTCAAGGAGAACTTTACTTCCGAGGGGGTGCCGGATTCCTAGCCCGTTGTGTTGGCCAACAAGAAGTGAGCTTCCGACTACAACACATCCATGAAAAGTCTTGCGGGGATGGGGATATCAGTCTGTATAGAAGAATCCAAAGACAAGGCTATTATTGGCCCGAGATGGTGAAGGCCTCGAATCAATTACAGAAGGAATGCCCCAAGTGTCAGTCATACATCCGGGAGCATGAGAGTTACTTTGAAATTGACACCCTCGACTGGAGGCAAGTCTACATTGACTATCTCAAAGAGGGAACATTACCTGAAAGCCCAAGGGACATTGCACACCTCAAGAGGAGAGCAAGGCGGTACTTTCTTGATCAGAACAAGCTTTATAGAAGAAGTATTGAGGGCACTCCCCTGAGGTGTCTCTCCAAGGAGGAGTCAGATCTAGTCCTCAGAAGAGCTCACGAGATTGAACATCAAGGAGGGGCTCGGCTGTTTGACCAACTTATACACCTTGGGTATTACTGGCCGACCATGGAGTCAGATGCGTCCCATCACGTGAAGAAGTGCCAGACTTGTCAGAAACATGAAAATTTGATCCATGCTCTAGCTGTAGACTTGCATAGTATCCGAACGCCATGGCCGTTCCATATCTGGGCTTTTGATCTGATAGGGCCCATCTCCACACCTTCTAAGGGGTACAAGTGAATTCTCGCAGCCACAGAATTGAGTACAAAGTGGGTTGAAGCAATTCCTCTGAAGAACGCTACGAGGCCTGCAGTCGCAAACTTCATCAAGGAGAATATCATTTGCCGGTTTGGAGTACCAAACACCGTCCTCTCGGATAATGGCACTCCCTTCATAAACAAATATGTGAAGAGCCTCCTAGAGACTTACCAAGTGAAGCATCACAAATCCACACCATATTATCCAAAAGGGAACGGGCAAGTGGAGGCCACAAACAAGACACTGATAAGGATTCTAAGCAAGATGATGGAGAATTTGGGGGGACTTGGTCCGAACAGTTGATAGTAGCCCTATGGGCGTATCGCACTTCAAAGAGAAAGCCGACTCAAGCAACTCCTTACTCCCTTGTGTATGGGGCCGAGGCAGTGTTACCTATAGAGTTGGAAACACCATCTGCTCGGATGGCTCTCGCCTCGGGGATGGTATTGGAGCCTCGAACCACCAGATTGGAAGCATTAGAGGAAAAGCATGACAGAGCTGCAAAAGTCATGGAAAGGTATCATGAGTCCATCGCCCGAGCCTATAACCAGACTATGGTACCAAGGAAGTTTGAAGAAGGTGATCTAGTATGCAAGATTGTAGACCCAATCATGCGAGGACAACCTTTGCCCAATTTTTCTCCAAAATGGGAAGGGCCCTACAGAGTGGTTCAGGCGAGCTCAAGCGGGTTGTAAGGGTTGAAGATGGCTTCTGAACTGGCCCGCTCAATACAAAGTTTATCAAGCATTACTACCCACAGTTAGACTCATCTATGTTGAAATTCATTTTCATTTTCTTACTTTGTCTAAAAGTTGTATTTCCCTTACGTTATGAAGAAGCTGGTTTTCTCTATGGTGTATGTTTTATCCCATCACTTGCAGTGAATCTATTATACTTTTGTCAAGAAAGTTGAAGAACTAATGAGAATATTTCAGCTTTTATAAACATGTGCGTACGATTGTTCTTTCCATTGTATCATTCGAAATAAATATTTTATCAAGTAGAATAAGAAAACAATGCGAAAATATCCAAATAGCAAAAATTTTATCATTACATTGCATTGTCCTAGATAAAACATTTTTATCGAAAGGGGCAAGAAAGTAATAAAAAAAAAAAAAGAAAAAAAAGAAAAAAGAGTACAAAAAAAATAAAATTTTTGCTTGTCAATTTTTTTTTGTTTTGTTTTGTAAATTGAAGTGCGTCATCAACTTTATCCATAGGCTCTGTCGTGACAACATTTTTTTTGAGACGTGATGTGAAGCAGGGTCGAAGAAATGACAGTATGCATGTCCGAGAAATTTAAAATTTCTCATACACGCAAGGGGCAAATGTAAGAGGAGCTAATTTGAGTCTGCTAAATTAATTAGGTCTAATAGCCCAAGATTAGTGGGCCCGAATTTATCGCAAGTTTAAGATTGGTGAGCCTGGATTTATCGCCATCAAACGGGCTGAATTGCTCTAAGCTTTGAAAAGGTTCGGATCCATGAACTTAGAGACTTACTCAGACCCGGACTCGAAAGGGTATTGAGCTATCTTAGAGATCCGAGGCACTCGGACTCGAAAGGATTCGGATCCACGAACCTAGAGATCTAAGGCACTTGGCTTCGAATGGATTCAAACGCAATCTAGAAGCCGCTCCGTTAATGAGTCCCAGAACACTTGCGGGCTCGGAGCTTTCCAGGGTCTACGCATCAGAACCATGGGCATAATGGAGTTCGAACAAAGGACCCGATCCCGAGGACGGTGAGTGGAGATAAATTCACTCTTCAGTTAAACTAGCCTATACCCGAGTCGAGGTGGCACGACCCGGGGGGTCCATGAGACTCGGAAATATTTTGCTGTAGGACGTCCTCTGGGACTACCCCTGACCCTTTGGGATGATTGGGGATCATTGGTTAGTTGTGGCTAAGAAGAAGGGTTCGCCGAGGGGGTTGATCTCCTCTTCGGGGTTTTTCTCATCCTCGGAGAGGTCACCTCCTCGGACAAGGTGGTTAGAGAGAATATTTTCCATGTGCCTTGCATATGGGCTCCATCCTACATCATGAGGTGCCTATAAATAGCACCCACCCATAGCTTTACAAGGGATGGATTTTGGAGATTTTTTAACTCTTGGGAAAGAACTAATTTCCCTTCTCCACTATCAACCTTGAGAGTGAAAGTGGGAGATCCATGGGAGAGCCTTGCCATTATTCTATTCTCTAGCCATTTTGCCTTCTTCTTCACGCGCGAAGTCGGGTCTTCTTCAGAACTTTATTCGGTCCGATCATCGTCCTTTACTCTTGTGTTCTTGAGTTGGAGCTATTGAAGAATCTAAGCTCTCACATTTCTTCTAAGAATTCGAAGTTGTTCTTCAAGGATCTTCGAAGATCTTCGAATTTTCAAACTCTTCAACCCACTCCTACAGGGTCTTTAAAATGTATGTAGTAACTTTGTGACTATAACTTGTAATGCTTTTAAGTAAACATTAGGTATGGAAGCCTTGTACTGACGCCTAATATGATATAATGAAATGATGACTTGTTCATATCTGTTGGCTGTTACTTGTTTTAATATTCATCACCACCCTAAGAAAACTATACCTTAATTTCAAATCTCGTGAGAAAGATTACCTTTAGCTAGAAATTTTAAAAAGCCAACTTACCTCGTACCAAGAACAAAATGGTGGATACGCAGTAACGACTATTCAAAAACCGAAGACAGAAACAAGTGCTCGCGAAATGCCTCCGCAGAAATCAACATGGACCCATCCCCGCAGGGGCTGACGTCCCCAATAACCTAGGTCATCAGATTTTGGAGGAACTAGGGCAAATAAGGAACAATCGGCAGAATGAGAGGACTCGACTCTTTTCTGAGTTTCGGAAGCAGAGGCCTCCAAAGTTCACAGGCGTACCGGACCCGAAAATGGCTGAGAATTGGCTTCGACAGATAGAGAAAATGCTAGACACCATGGGCATCACCGAGGCCACTGATAGAATAGCTTTGGCAACATTCGAGCTTGATGATGAGGCTGACCATTGGTGGGAGTTAATGAAAAACACTCGTGACATGGCAAGCCTATCATGGAACCAATTCAAGGAACTATTCTTAAGTAAATATTTCCCAAGTACTATCCGTCGAGGACGAGTCAAGGAATTCCAGAACCTGGAACAAGGAAATATGACCGTGACCCAGTATGCTGCAAAATTCGAAGAGCTACCCCGCTATGCAACTAGACTCTTGGCAAATGATGAAGAAAAAGCAAGGATGTTCGAGTGGGGACTGGATCTTACAATCAGGGGAAGAGTCCTTCCGCAACGACTCCACTTATATGCCGAGGTGTTGGAGATGGCATTAGAATTTGAAAGGGAAGTAGTCGATGCTATGAAGACTTGGAACAAGCAGAAAGGGGGTCAGATATCTGTTGGACCTTAGAGGAACCAGAAAGGAAATATAGTCTCGAAGCCCTACTCCAGACCACAACCACAACCATAACAACAACGGTAACAACCGTGACAACAGATCCAGAGAGGAGGCTATCAACCAAGGTCGGCAGGACAACTCCAGTGCTTTCATTGCTAATAATTAGGGCACAAAAAGAGCGAATGCCCCCAACTCCCAGCATCCGGATACCAGGAAAGAGGTTCCGGAGCAAATGCCCAGGCATTGGGTGGGCAGAAGCCTTAGACAAACAAGACAAGACCTACTAGGCAACAGCACCAGAAGAGTGGAGGAACTCAGAATGCCACGACCAGTGGCAACCAAAAGGCAACCGGCAGAGTCTTTGCTTTGCAAGGGGAAGAAGCGGACCCATCTGTAATTGAGGGTAATTTAGTGCTATATCCTCTGCTTGTTTTATTTGATATTGGTGCATCACATTCTTTTATATCCTTTGCTTGTGCTAAGTCATTAGAACTTGTATGTGAACCCTTAAAAACTGCCTTAAATGTAATGTCACCTATGGGAGGATGCATTCAAATGGGGTTGATCTGTAAGGATTGTAAAATAGGAGTGTCGAACCTACGCTTAACTTGTGACCTTCGTGTCATGGAAATGTCAGACTTCGATATCATTTTGGGCATGGACTGGTGGTCTGCCCACCGAATGATGATCGACTGCCGTCAAAGGAAAGTAGTAGCTCACATGCCAGACGGAACACGTTTCTAGTTTAAGGGGGATAGACAAGACTCCATGACTTCAATGAAACGTAGGACACGGTGGCACGATCAACTTGCGGGTAGGATAGCAAGTTTGATTTTAAATGAGGACGGCCAAGAAGAATTAGAACTTCCGCGAGTAGTATGTGAATATGCAGATGTATTTCCTACGGAATTACCGAGATTGCCACCAACCTAGGAGGTAGACTTTAGTATTGAGCTACAACTTGGAATTGCTTGTAGGTTGACTTTTTCGCGCCCCCTTTCGGATGGTTTGAAAGAAGCCCTACAGTTCGGACTCTCGCGGTTCTGAATCTAATCTCACAAGTGCAATGTGAAATTGATACCCTGTACTCTGTTTTACTGTATTACTGTTAAGCAGGCCTTCGGTAATCTCGGATTACTGGCCGGTTACGGTGCTAAACCCATAGGGCCGGGTTTGGGTCGTGACAACTGCTTTGCCAGAAACAGAGTCACCACCTAAATATTTTATTTTGGAGAAATTTAGGAAAACCATGACTCGTGCCAGAGGCCACGTGTCCATCATCACCAAAGTTGCCTTGACTCGGGAACCTAAGTACGAGAGGGGAAGGTCATGAATTGAGCACCCCCGCTCAGTCGATCATAGATCGGCCTCTACTAATCATGATATGATTTTTAACAACATTATGTGCTCTTGTTCCGGTTGATTAGGCTAGCATTACTACGTGATGCGCACAAGTAAGTACAGACTAGTTTGCCCAAATTGGAACAATTCAATTTCATGTTTGTTTTGCGAAAGGGTTTGATTTTGCCACCTCAAGTGGGCTTGTGAATTTGCCACTAAACAAAGTGGGCTTAAAGCTGTGAATTTGCCACTAGACATAGTGGGCTTAAATGTACATTTATTGAATCGTTCCAATTCAAACAACAAGCCTTCATCCACAGGCATTCAAACAGTTTAGCAAGTAAACATTTAGCCTCATGGCAAGCATGATAGTCATGGAAATCACTCACATTCATGCAAGTATGCTAAAGCATTAAAAACTCACATAGTACTCCAAGCTAAGAAGATATGAGTTAGAAACATATGCATGATTCCTAACTATGTTAAATGTCTAATGCAACGCATGAAATATGCAATTAAGTAGGCTCGGCTACTTAACATGTTATATGAATCAATTTGACATGCAGTCTAAGCATGTATTCAAAGAAGTATTTAAACAACAATGTAGTTTGAATGATGCGCTAAGCCTCGGTGCATGCAATAGAAGATGAATGGATGCAAGCATAAGGTACGCTAATTGAAACATGTCCCTAATCTAACCAACAAAAGTAGTTAAATAAAAGGGAGAAAGACGTGGGGTTGGAAGACAAACACATTATTACATTATGCTCTCACGAAGGAGAGTCTGAATGAATACACTAGCTAAGCTAAACTACTTAACTAATTATTACAAAACTACGAATAATTAACTAATTATCAGAACTAATTAATTAAGAATTTAACTAGGCCAAAGTAATTAAATATTACAACACAAACTAATTTAATTAATCTAAACTAATTAAATGAGTAAACTAATTAGCTACAACTAATTAAGCTAATTTAAATATTACAATACAAACTAATTAGCTACAACCAATGAATTTACAACAAATGCATAATTAAATGCTAATTTACACTAATTAACTAGCTAACTAGTCTCGGGAAGCGAGAGAGGCCCATTCATGCTCAGTTTCCACCTGAAGAATATCCGTTGTCTGCTCTCGAAAGCCTCTGTCTGCACAACCTTTGCACTGTTTCCTTCTCCAGATCAACTTTGCCATGCTTCACAAGCACACTGCCCCAAAATTCACTGTTGGCCGGCAGGCCAAAAGTGGTGGCCGGCCGCCCAACATTGAGGGGTTACCGTCCAACACTGATGGCCTGCTAGCTAGTAATAGTGGCTGGCTGACCATTGATGACTCATCTTTTTTTGCTGAAACATAGAGCAAACAGGGCAAAGAGAGGGTATTCTCACAGGTTGTTTGTATTGTGTATCTCTTCTTATCATCAAACCATCTCAAAGGAGTGATACACTTGGTCCTCAAACCATCAATCAAGCAATTTCATTGCATGATGGCTAAGGAACCAAGATGTACAAGTTTAATGAATGCACAAACAAGACCAAAAAGACGATCACCCTATCATGCAGGATCAAGGGCAATGGAGACCTTGGAAACTTGGCATATTTCATCACTTTGAGTATGAAATGCCCCAATTTTCCTTGTGTTCAATTAACGTCCAATTGAACACATCAAAACAAAACCAATTTCTTATCTTGCACACTTTTAGTTTTAACTTGTTTACCCATTTTAATTACCTTTCCATTCTTTAACCAATTAAGTCCAATGGTAAGAAGTCCTCTAAAAGGAAGGAAATGTCAAACAAGGGGTAGTTTAAGGCAAGAGAGAGAGATGTCATGCCGTTGGTAATGAACCCCCAAAAGAGGATTAAACCATTAAGCAATGAACCTCAATCTCAAGCTTAAACTATCCTAAGGTTAAAACAACCCTCAAAGCAAATAAAGAGTGACGAAATGAGGGAGATTGCAGAGATTATAAGTGCTGAAATGAAGTAACAAAAGCACTAAAACATGCAATCAACTTAAACAAGTGGTGCCTAAAGGCCTAAAACACCAAGCTTGTGAGGACTATTACACTAGAGGCATGCAAAACAAGACTCAAATGCAATAAACAATCAAAAAAAGAGTTAAAACAGTCTAAAATAAAGCCTAAAACATGTTGGAATTAAGCTACAAAAGGCTAGAAAATTAAGCTAACACATGGAGCTAAATGTTGGAATTAAGCTACAAAAGGCTAGAAAATTAAGCTAACACATGGAGCTAACTAGGCTAGCAAACAAGACACAAGGAGGGGAGGCTAGCCCCTCCAATTTTGGACTTCAAAACATGATTTTTTCTACTTAAAATACTCTGAAATTCAGTACTAAAAGCCCAAGAAAAGATAGTTTGAAAGTGGAAAATAAAGGTGAAAAAGCCTTAAAAGTAAGCAATAAAGAAGGTGAGATACCCCCCTAACCTTAAATTGCTTAAAACACCAATTTCAGCCCACAAAAACAAAAGTTTTTTATGGCTCAAGAACAGCCCAAAAACAGCAGGAAGAGATAGAAAAACAAGTTTGTAAAGAAAGCTTAAAGGACAAATATTATACTTCTTGAAGCAAAGAACAATTCTAGGTACTAATTCAAGCTAAAACCACCTTTAAGAGCTCCAAGATGGCTTTAAGGAACCTCAGCTCAAAGATGATCAACTTTGGTTAAGGAAATATATGCAAAAGTGTAGTGTAAGTAGGCAAATGTGTACAAATTTGTAAGAGAGAGAGAGAGAGAGAGAGAGAGAGAGAGAGAGAGATTTTTTGTTCCAAAATTTCTAACCTTCAAAAATGGGGGAGGAGACTCCATATATATAGATAAACAAGCATTTGGCGGAGAAAAATCCATCTATACATGTGTATGGAGATGAGACCAATTGTGCCAACAACTGAAGCAGCTGTCAACAAAATATCTGAAAAACGACACTGGTGGCCGGCAGCCTCAATTGGTGGCCGACAGCTAGTAGGGGTTGCAAGCTCAAAGGTTTCGGTCCAAAACAGGGCACAAAATGGATGAGGTTTGAAGGCTCAAAGACAAGGCATTCCGTCGTGGACTTCGAGCACTAAAACGATCACAAATAGTCACAATCATCGAGTGCACGAGCGATGACGTCCAAGTCTTGGGGACGGTAAAAAATGGGTGTCTACAGTTGCCCCTTTTTGACAGAACTCGGAGTCACGAAATGACGTGAGTGAATGTCAAAGCCTAGAGACGACCCATTTTGACAAGGCCGAAAGACTTGGATAAACAAACAAGATAGAAAACAAATGGTTGCGCTTGCAAGCTGCCTGCGTATCCCTTTGAAAGGAATCAACCAGTGTAGTTCTGGGGTGAAATGCAAACAATGCAAAATGCAAGAACATAACTTATGATCATGCAATGAGGCTGTGCAATGAAACATTTGAAAGCAAATGCAATGCAATGCAATGAATATGCCACATTTAAACAAACCAAAAACAAGGTATAACAACCTCAATCATGAAAAGAAGTAAATAAACACGCCACGCGTGGGAATCACGAGCCGAACCACATTTCATGCAGAAAGGATGTAAGAAAATTATGCAAGCTTAACTACACATCGCGCAAGAAAGGCGAAGGGCGACGTAACCATTGGGCGCACCCGAGGTTTCAACTGAGATACTAACGTGTTGCACGCATGAGGGGGAAAAGGATGGTTTGAACACCGGGATGCACCCGAATGTTTTTAACCAATTTGCAATCCTAACGCGTCTCACGTGAGAGGAGGAAGGAGTGGTTGTAGCTCGCCTTTTTTGCGCCTCCTTTTGGAAGGCTTGAAAGAAAGCCCTAGAGTTCGGACTCCCGCGGTTCTGAATCTAATCTCACAAGTGTAATGTGAAATTGATAAATATCAAAGAGTTCAAATTCAACAAATCTTTTGAAAAATCGATTTTAGAATAAAAAATGCCAAAATTGGACTACTTTGCCAGATACAGAGTCACCATCTAAATATTTTATTTTTGGGGAAATTTAGGAAACTCATGACTCATGCCAAAGGCCATATGTCCATCATTACCAAAGTTGCCTCGGCTCAGGAACTTAGGTATGAGAGGGGAAGGTCATGAATTGAGCACCCCCGCTCACCCGATCAAAGATTGGCCTCTACTAATCATGATATGATTTTTATCAACATTATGTACTCTTGTTCTGATTATTAGACTAACTTTACTATGTGATGCGCACAAGCAAGTATAGACTAGTTTGCCCAAATTAGAACAATTCAATTTCATGTTTGTTTTGCGACAAAGGGTTTGAATTTTCCACCTCAAGTGGGCTTAAGGTTTGCGAATTTGCCAGTCAACAAAGTGGGCTTAAAACGTGCATTTATTGAATCGTTCCAATTCAAGCAACGAGCCTTCATCCACAGGCATTCAAATAGTTTAGCAAGTAAGCATTTAGCCTCATGGCAAGCATGCTAGTCATGGAAAGCATGCTAGTCATGGCAATCACTCACACTCATGCAAGTATGCTAAAGCACTAAAAACTCACCTAGTACTCCAAGCTAAGAAGATATGAGTTAGAAAAATATGCATGATTCCTAACTATACCAAATGTCTAATGCAACACATGCAATATGCAATTACTAGGATCGGCTACTAGTATGGCATATGAATTAATTGAAGACATGCGGTCTAAGCATGTATTCAACGAAGTATTTGAAATGACAATGCAGTTTGTCATGCAAGTATGCTAAAGCACTAAAAACTCACCTAGTACTCCAAGCTAAGAAGATATGAGTTAGAAAAATATGCATGATTCCTAACTATACCAAATGTCTAATGCAACACATGCAATATGCAATTACTAGGATCGGCTACTAATATGGCATATGAATTAATTGAAGACATGCGGTCTAAGCACGTATTCAACGAAGTATTTGAAATGACAATGCAGTTTGAATGATGCGCTGAGCCGCGGTGCATGCAAGACAAGATGAATGGATGCAAGCATTAGGAATGCTAATTGAAACATGTCCCTAATCTAACCATCAAAAGCTAGTAAATAAAAGGGAGAAAGACGTGGGATTGGAAGACATGCACATTATTACATTACGCTCTCACAAAGGAGAGTCCGAATGAATAAAAGCTAAGCTAGTGAAAGCTAATTAAGCTAATTACTACAAACAAAATAAATAACTAGCTAAACTAATTAACTAATTATTACAACAACAAATGAACTAATTAGTTAACTAACTAATTAAATAATTACAAAACAATTGCAACTAATAATTAAATTAAGTAACTAGACTAAGCTAATTGTTGCTCCGCCTCAGGAAATGAAAGATATGCATACGCATGCTCGGTTTCCACCTGAAAAGACCTCCGCTTCGCTCTCGAAAGCCTCTGTCTACACAATTGAACATTTCCAGAATAATTTTGCTGTACCTTACCAACGTTCTGCTGAGGTTTGCATCAGTGGCCAGCCGGCCACTGGTAAAGATTGCCGGCCACTTGCCGGCCATTAGTGGTGCACTGCCGGCCATGGATAGTAGTTTGTCGGCCACTGATGCACTGGTTCATCTCATTGCAACAGAGGAAAAATAGAGCAAAAATAGGGTATTCCTACAGATTATTTGCATAACCCGCCCCTCCATTTCATGAACAACTCCAAGGAGTTGTGAACTTCAGCCACAAACCACCAACTCAAGCAATTTCATTGCATGATGGCTTGTGACTCAAGATGTGCAAGTTCAATAAAATGCAAGGGCAAATTACATATACCTCTCTTGAGGTTTGGCTAAATTACAGATACCCCCCCGAGGTTTCAAAAATTACATCGTGCCCCCTAAGGTTTGTATTTTCATAACAATTTGCCCCTTGAGGTTTAAATTTCATAACAAATTACCCCCTAATTTGTTGTGCAAATATGATATTCAGGGGGAAATTTGTAATTTCTCAAACCTTAGGGGGGTATTTGTAATTTAGCCAAATCTCGAGGGGGGTATATGTAATTTGCCCTAAATGAATGGGAAAGTGAGACATAAATCTCCTCCCTTTCATTAAAAATCAAGGGAATAAGTTGACCTTGGAGACTTGGATCATTTCATCACTAGCAAGTATGAAATGGTCCAAGTTCCTTGTGTTCAATTAACGTCCGATTGAAAACACCATGTTATTATCTTACTCATCTTTTAGTTCCAAATTTTAGTTACTCATTTTACTTTACCAACCATCCATTAATCCAATTAAGTCCAAAAGGTAAGCTAAAGTCCTTTAATGGAAAACAGGCTTAAACCATTAAGTATGAAACCTCAATTTCACACTTAGGAAAACAAATGACTTGAAACCACTTTCAAAGGAAAAAGAAAAGCCAAGAAAGGAGGGAGGCTGCAGAGATGATTAGTGCTAAAATTAAGTGTGAAAAGCACCAAAAACATGCCATCAACTCAAACAAGTTGTGTCTAATGGCCTAAAACACTAAGCTTGTGAGGACTATTACACTACAACCATGCCATACAAGACTCAAATGCAAAAACCAACCCAAAATAGAGTTAAAACAGTCCAAAATAGAGCCTAAAACATGATGGAATTAAGCTACAACAAGCTGGAAAAATAAGCTAAAGCATGGCACCAACTAGGCTAGCAAACATGACACAAAGAGAGGAGGCTAACCCCTCCAAATTTAGACTTCAAAACATAATTTTTACCATTGAAAACACTCTAAAAATTAGTGTTTAAATACCCAAAAAAAGATGGTTTGAAAATGGGAAACAAAGGTGCAAAAGCTTTTTAAACAAGGAATAAAGAGAGATGAACCACCCCCTAACCTTAAATGGCCAAAAACACCAATTTCAACCCATAAAAAGGGGGTTTTTTATAGTTCAAAAACAGCGCAAAACAAAGAAAAAAATATAGGAATACAAGTATGTAAAGCAAGCCTACAAAGTTAGTATTATACCTCTTGAAGAGAAGAGTGATTCCAAGCAACAATTCCAAGAAAGTACCACCTTCTAGAGCTCAAACCAAGCCTAAGAATAGCTTAGCTCAGAGATGAGAAGATTTGATTAAGGGTGTATAGGCAAGAGTGTAGGAATCGTAGGCAAAAGTGTAGAAAATTTGTAGAGAGAGAGAATTGTAGAGATAGAGGAAAATTTTTGAGTTTAAAATTTTTTAACCTCAAAACATGAGAGAGGGGGTCTCTATATATAGAAAACATGAAATCTATACAAGGAGATCCAGCCCTCCACGTGTGGATAGATGCAAGCATCTATGCAAACAGTTGGCACAACTGGCATAAAATATCTACAGAAAACACTGGTGGCCGGTCGGCCATCAGATGGCCGGTAAGGCATCATTGATGGATGACAGACAAAAAATGATGGTCGGCAGCCTCCAGGGATGGCCGACAGGCCACCATAAATTGCAGGATGGAAAGACCAAGACATGGTCCAAAAATGAGACAAAATGGATGTAGGGTTTGAAAGGCTCAAAGCTGTGGCGTTTCGTTGAGGACTTCGAGCACTTGGCGAGCAAACTGACTTATTATCGGATGTATCTGCAAGAACATCCAAGTCTTGAGGGGGTCAAAAATGGAGTGTCTATAGTTGCCCCTCTTTGACAGAACTCGGAGTCATTAAGTGACGTGAGTGAATGTCAAAGCCTAGAGACGACCCATTTTGACAAGGCCATAAGACTTGGACAAACAATCAAGACAACAATAAATGGTTGTACCCACAGGCTACCTACGTATCCCTTTGCAAGAAATCAAACTAGCGTAGTTCTGCTGTAAAATGCAAATGATATGCATGATGTAAGAACATAATTTATGATCATGAAATAAGGCTGTACAATGAAACATTTTAAATGCAAATGCTATGCAAAGAAAATGCCATATAACTGAAATAAGGTATAACAATTTCAATCACAAAAAGAAAACTACGCGCTATGCGCGAGAAACACGAGCCAAACTACATTTCTTGCAGCAAGGATGTAAGAAAATATGCAGGCTTAACTACGCGACGTGCAGGAAAAACGAAGGGTGACGTAATCGTTGGGTGCACCCAAATGTTTTTAACCGATGCAAACAATCCTAACGCGTCTCACGCGAGAGGAGGAAGAGGTGGTGTGAACACTGGGATGCACCCGAATGTTTTTAACCGATACAAACAATCCTAGCACGTTTCACATGAGAGGAGGAAGAGTGACACTCGAATGTTTTTAACCAAGGGGGTGTGGTGTGAACATCGGGACGCACCCGAACGTTTTTAACTGAAAGGTGTGGTGAACACCAGGACGCACCTGAATGTTTTTAACTGAAAGGTGGTGTGAACATCGGGACGTGCTCGAATGTTTCTAACCAAAGGGGTGTGGTGTGAACACTGGGACGCACTCGAATGTTTTTAACCAAAGGGTGTGGTGTCAACATCGGGACGCACCCGAACGTTTTTAACTGAAGGGTGTGGTGAACACCGAGACGCACCCGAACGTTTTTAACTGAAGGGTGTGGTGAACACCGAGATGCACCCGAATGTTTTTAACCGAAGGGTGGTGTGAACACCAGGATGCACCCGAATATTTTTAACCGGATGGTGGTGTGAACACCGAGACGCACCTGAATGTTTTTAACCGAAGCGATCCTAACAGTCTTACGCGAGAGGAGGAAGACTGGTGTGAACACCAAGACGCACCCGAATGTTTTTAACCGAAGCGATCCTAACGCGTCTCACGCGAGAGGAGGAAGAGTGGTGTGAACACCAGGACGCACCCAAATGTTTTTAACCGAAGGGTTCCTAACGCGTCACACGCGAGAAGAGGAAGAGTGGTGTGAACAGCGGGATGCACCTGAATGTTTTTAACCGAAGGGTTTCTAACGCATCTCACACGAGAGGAGGAAGAGTAGTGTGAACACTAGGACGCACCCGAATATTTTTAACTGAAGGGTTCCTAACGCATCTCATGCAAGAGGAGGAAGAGTGTTGTGAACACCGGGATGCACCCGAATGTTTTTAACCGAAAGGTTCCTAACGCGTCACACGCGAGAGGAGGAAGAGTGGTGTAAACATCGGGACGCACCCGAATGTTTTTAACTAAAGGAGTGGTGTGAACACCGGGACGCACCTAAATGTTTTTAACTGAAGGAGTGGTGTGAACACCAGGACGCACCCAAATGTTTTTAACCAAAGGAATTGGTGTGAACACCGGGATGAACCCAAATGTTTTTAACCGAAGGAGTTGGTGTGAACACCGGGACGCACCCAAATGTTTTTAAGCGAAAGAGTGGTGTGAACATTGGGACGCACCCAAATGTTTTTAACCGAAGGAGTTGGTGTGAACACCGGGACGCACCCAAATATTTTTAAGCGAAAGAGTGGTGTGAACATCGGGACGCACCCAAATGTTTTTAACCGAAGGCGTTGGTGTGAACACCGAGACGCACCCAAATGTTTTTAACCGAAGGGGTCCTAATGCGTCTCACGCGAGAGGAGGAAGAGTGGGAGGAAGCGATTCAAAGGGAACAAATGATTTTAACTGAAACTCCTCTGAATGAACCGTACATACAGTATCGTGCATGTGTAAGAAAGAGACTTAACAAGTGTGATACAATATGAATGCATGCTCTATGCAAGACAAACAACTGAGATACAATGTTAATGGCATGTTCTATGCGAAACAAACAATCGAGAACTGGCTTCGGCATCATTGATAAGACGGGCTTCGGCCTGTTCTACTCTAGCTTAACTCGGGTCACTGCGAGCTGTCCCCTCCTAGGAGCACTTGTGGAGAGTTGGTGGGACACCACCAACTCCTTCCACTTTTCCACCACAGGGGAGATGACGATGACTCCCTACAACTTTTCCATGATCACTGGCTTAGAGGTAGGAGGCAGTTCAATCCCTCTTGATACAGATATGGAGGATTGAGAGGTGGCTTGGTTTGAGCTGCTGGGGGCGTACCCACCCATATACTGGACGGGGATGGTTAGATACACTTGGTTCGCTGAGCGATTCAGAGGGACTAAGCCCGAAACGATAGAGGAGATCGAGCAGTACGCTAGGGGCTTCTTGATGTTCGTCTTCGGTACCACCTTGTTTTTGAACAGGTGGAACACCGTAGGCATGTATTTCCTTAGCGCCCTGGTGACCCTTCCTCTAGTTCATTTTTATGACTGGGGTGGAGCCGGCCTCACCACGCTATATAGATACATGAGCTCTACCTCTCGTCTGCGAAGGGACTTGATTGGAGGTTACTGTCAAGCCTGGGAGGTACACATCTTAACTTCCTTTGAGTACTTTACAGTTTCTTTACAGTTTATGCTTTACATCTGTTTCAACACATGCTTTCTGCTTCGCATTTCTGTATCTACTTAGACACTGTATGCTTTCTGCTTTGCATTTCTGTATCTGCTCAAACATTGTGCATACGACGGTCAGCTCCACTGTAGGACTCATGAGCTTTTCACATTCTTCAGGCAATACTTTAACACAGTAGCGGCCCATGAGGTAAGTCGGAACACAGTCATTTTTTGCTTTGAAACTATTCTACTTTACACATTTAGCAACTGACTGCAACTAATCATCTATAAAACCTCTATTTGCAGATTGTGTGGCAGCCATGGGCCTTGATGCCAGGGGGGTCCGGGACCAGTATGCCAGGGCCTAGTCCATCTCCCGCTACCGTATTCTACTCGAGGGCCCAGTCTGCCGGGCCTGGTTCTTGGACGAGCGCTTCATGCGCCAGATTATGGGCCTGTTTGACCCAATCATCCCGATGGCTCCACTGGAGTCCATGCAGTCCACAGATAGCCTATCTGTTGAAGAGGTCATCCAGTTCACGGTGGGCCTGGTGTAGCTCGACTTCCTTCGCGCCCCCTTTTCGGAGAGCTCAAATTGGTCCTACAGTTCGGACTCTTGTCACGGTTCTGAATCTAATCTCACAAAGTGCAATGTGAGACTGATAAACACCAAAGAGTTCAATTCAGCAAATCATTTTGGAAAATTGATTTTGAATCAAATAATGCCAAAACTGGATTGCTTTGCTAGATTACAGAGTCGCCACCTAAATATTTTGTTTTTGGAAAATTTAGGAAACCCTGACTCGTGCCAAAGGCCACGTGTCCGTCATCACCAAAGTTGTCTTGGCTTGGGAACTTGGGTATGAGAGGGGAAGGTCTTGAAATGAGCACCCCCACTAGCCCAATCAAAGATCGGCCTCTACTAATCATGATATGCTATTTTATAAACCTCATGTGTTCTTGTTCCAGTTATTAGCTAACTTTACTAGGTGACGCACACAAGCTAGTATAGACTAAGTCGCAAGACTTGGAATGAATTCAACTCATGTTTGCTTTCGAAAATGGTTTGAATTTGCCACCCTCAAGTGGGCTTAGAAATGCAAATTTGCCACCTCAAGTGGGCTTAAAACATGATGATTTGCCACTTTGCAAAGTGGGCTTAAAACATACATTTGTTGAATCATTCCAATTCAAGCAACAAAGCCTTTATCCACAGGCATTCATGCAATTTAATCATTTAAGCAAATAGCCTCATGGCAAGCATGCTATCATGGCAACACTCACACTCATGCAAGTATGCTAAAGCGTAAAAGCTTACCGAGTACTCCAAGCCAAAACAAAAGCTAGTTAGAAATAATGTATGATCCTAACTATGTTAAGATGCCTAATGCAACACGTGTAATAATGCAATTAATAGGCTCAACTACTAATATGGCATGTGATACAATTGATAACATACTTTGAAACACATATTCAAATAAGTGTATTGAAATTCAATGCAGTTTGAATGATGAGCTGAGCCTCGGTGCATGCAATACAAATGAATGGATGTAAACATGTGAGCATAAGGTATGCTAATTGAAAATGTCCCTAATCTAACCATCGAAAGCGGATAAATAAAAGGGAGAAAGACGTGAGGTTGGAAGACATGCACAAACGCACGCACACTTATTACAACATTGCGCCCTCGCGAAGAAGGGTCCGAATGAATAAGGTAAGCTACACTAAGCTAAGCTAAGCAAACTAATCTAATTAAGCTAATTAGACTAATTATCACACAACAAAATAAAGAAATAGCTAAGCTCAGCTACTTAATTATTACAACAATCAACACAAATTAACTAAGTAATTAAGATGCCAAATTTATACTGCTACTACTCTGCTCCAAGACGTAGAAGATGCATGCTCGATTTTTTGCCCGGAAAAGCCCATAGGTTGGCTCTTGAGAGAGAGGCTCTGTTTGCAGGGTTGACTACACTCCAGAACTTTTTGCTCCAACTTACCAATTCAATGCTGAGGATTGCACCAGTGGCCTGCCGGCCATGAATGCTTGCCGCCGGCTCCCTGCCGGAAAAAAATATGCCTCTGCCGGCCAAGTGTGAGCCACTGCCAGCCACTGGTGCTCTGAGTCACCACACTGCAACAGAACACAAAGAGAGGAAAATGAAGGGTTTTCCAAGGGTATGTTTGTACTATGCCCCTCCTTATCATCTCAAAACATCGGAGGAGTGGCACTCTGGATCCAAAACCACCAATCAAGCATTTTCAATGCATGATGGCCAAAGATCCAAGGAGTACAATTTCAATAAATGCACAAAACAAGACTCAAGACCACTACCTTGTCATGGATGATCAAAGGCAATGGAGACTAAGGAAATTGACTCATTTCATCACTGTGAGTATGAAATGCTCCAATCTACCTTGTGTTCAATATAACGTCCGATTGAACACATGCAATGCAAACACAACAAGCTTATCTTGTTCTTGTTTTACTTGTCCAATTTTGTTTACACATTTTACATTACCAAATCATTCTTTAACCAGTTAGTCCAAGGTGAGTATCTTCTAATGAGAGAGGGGTCAACCAAAGGATGATTTAAGACATGAGAGAGATCATGTCGTTGGTTAGTAGAAACCCTCAAAAGAGGATTAAAACCATTAAGCACATGTCTCAATCTCGAGCTTAAACACAACCTTAAGGCTCACCAACCCTCAAAGAAAATGAAAAAGTGAAGAAATGAGGGAGGTTGCAGATATTTCAGTGTTGAAATGATATGCAAAATGATACTACACATGCAAGCAACTCATGCACAACATGTTCAAAAGTCAAAAATACTAAACTAGTGAAGATCACTACACTATAGGCATGCAATACAAAGCTCAAAAGGTACAAACACTTTAAAACAGTCCTAAAATAGCTTAAAAGGAGTCCTAAAACATGCTTGAAGTAAGCTAAAAAAGGCTAGAATGAAAGGCCAACACATAGCACAAACTAGACTATTAAGCACAATTGCATTACAAGCATACAAGGCAAGCCTCAAGGGGCCAAACCAGCTCAAAACAGAGCTTAAACATGCCAAAATAATAGGAAAAACATGTTGAGATTAAGTCACAAAAAGCTAGAAAAACATGGTCACATGTTAAGCTACCTACTCATGCAAACAAGACACAAGGAGGGGAGGCTACCCCCTGAAAATTCCCTGGAATTCAGTGGTTAAGAGAGCCAAAAAAGTTGTTTTGAAAACTTTGAAAGATGGCACAACAACTTAACAAGCAAGCTACAAGAAGGGTGGACCACCCCTAACTCCAATCAAACCTCAAACCACCATTTTAGTCCATGAAAATAGAGATTTTTAGATGTTAAAACCAACCTCAAAACAACATGCAAAGATGGCCAAACAAGTATTTAAATTAGGCTTAAAATACAATTGTTCTACCTCTTGAAGACAAGATGCTATTTAGACAACAAAGGCAAGTCAAACCAAGCCAATATCCTCTTCTAGAGCTCAAATAGGACCTCAAGCAACCTTAACACAATGGTGATCAAGTTTGATCAAGGGCTCACATGCAAGAGTGTAGAGAATTTAGGCTTTAAGGCATAAAATATCAAGAGAGAGAGGATTCTAGAGAGAGAGAGAGAGAGAGAGAGAAAATTTTTGTCTTCAAAATTTCCAAACTCTCACATGCAAGAGCAAGGCTTCTATATATAGAAGATACAAAATCCCCTCAAAGAGATCCAACCACACACGTGCAAGAAGATGGCTCAACCTATGCAAATAGCGGGCACAAAATATCAGAAAATATCTACTGATACACTGGTGGCCGGCAGGCCAAAATCCATGGCTGGCAGTGCCTCAACATGGCCGACAGTGCATCCAAAATAACATGCTGAAAGGACCAAAACATGGTCCAAAAATGAGATAGAATTGATGCGGTGTTTGGAAAGCTCAAACCTGTGACGTTCCGCCGCGGATTTCGAGCACTCGATGAGCAATCAAACTTGTCACTGGATGTACCTGTAAGAACATCCAAGTCTTGAGGATGGTAAAAAATGGGGTGTCTACACCTGGGCATCGACTTCTTCTAAGCGGAGGGCGATTATGCAGCTTTTATCCAAACACATTTGATGCCGCCCCTAACCGGTGTTTGTGGAGCTGAGGAGGCGAGAGCTCTTGCCACAAGAGAGAGGCCTAGAGTGACCCGGGCGAGTAGGGGCCGTGGCAGAGGGGTGATTGCCCAGAGGTTCCTATCATGCTGACTTGCTGGCGACACACCGGGGATGCCTACCAGGTCCCGATTAAGCCTGCGGTGGTAGGTCACGAGCTTGTAGGGGGTCCATAACCCGACTCTGGTATGAACCACACTTTAGCACTTGCACTCCATATTTCATTTCAGATATATCTATGGCAGATACTAATAATTCAAATACATTACAGGCACCGATCGAGTACATAGGAGGTGCCCTCGAGCTGATAGCCTCGCTGATGGGGATGGTATAGAGGAGGGAGACACTGCTCGGCCTCTACGGTATCCCGGTAAGTTATTCAGTTTGCACTTCAGACATCAAACTTCCACTAACACACTAACGCTGACATTCCAACTGAAAATGTATCTGACACACAGCAATCACACACTGTATTTACACCGCATTCATACACTGTATTCATACGCTGTACTCATATGCTGTATCGAATTTTTGCATACACTTATTCTGCACATTCTGCTTGCATCTGATACATACGCTATAATTAATATGTGACAACTGTCTTTTCAGATTCCACCCATATTGATGGCACCAGCGGCAGCTGTAGCACCTGCACCAGCAGTACCTCCCTTCAACAGCAGGGAGGAGAGAGAGACAGGATCCAGCACACGGCCGAGGAAGAGCTAGGGGCACCCGAGCTGAGAGCGGCCCTTCCGAGCCCATTCTGAGTGATGATGATGCTAAGACGAGCGACTCTAAGGAGGTAGTGAGTTAGCATTCAGAGTCATCTGAGAGTGGAGGTGCTGACACTGGCTCGGGTTCCCGGAGTGGAGACGATGCCGAGGCGAGCTTTGGAGCAGAGAACGAGACTGGCTCAGACTCTGGTTCAGAGGGAGATTCAGACAGTGGCGCTGACGGAGACAATGCCCCAGAGTCCTCTCCTCCGAGGAAGAGGACGAAGAGGGCTTCTCGAGCCTGAGGTGACCAGCATTGATTTTTTTGTATTTTCGCTTAGTTTCTTTTTGTTTATAGTTTTAGCACATTGTACAGCTTCAGACAGGTTTTATTTGCTTTAAAAACTTGTACTGCACTTTTATAAAAACAACCATGATCGGAATGAAAACCAGTTTTTATGAAAAAGTGTTGTATTTTGCATTATGAGCACCACTTAGCATGGAAATGAGATTGAATTTGATAATGAAAACTAAACACTTGTATTGGCACAACATTCTTAATCGAGTAATGGATCGATCAACAATTGAAATAAAAATAATTATACAACTCTGTGGAGATGTGGTTTGGAAATACTCTTCAGATCCTAGAGAAAAGCTCGTGATCCTCTTCTGGTCACCTAAAAAGGAATAAAACTCCGGTCGGGGGTGCCGGAATTAGCACTCCGACGAACAAGTCAGAATCCACACTCAAGAATGCTTGTATTCTAAGTTAAGCACAACAATTCTCACATACCTTTCTTAGTTTGTTGTTCCTTTATTTATACTTGTTTCCTGGGCCTCGTGGCCAGGCCCACTTGTCACTCATTAGCCTCTTATTTACTCGGCTCCATAGTTCAGTATCTATTCGGCCTATCCATTATATTTGGCATCCTTATCGTGCAGGGTAAAGCCGTGTAATATTTGTCTTCTAGAATACGCTTCTGATTATTCCAATTATCCGGCTCCCACAGTTGCCCCCCAAACACCTCGCTAGCATCAGCTAGTCGGCGTGTTTGGCTAGGAGTCAAAAAATTTGCTGTTAATCCTCTTCCCGATGCGTGCAGAACGCGTACGTGCTTTCTAGTCATTGTAACGCTTTCTCGCCCCATTCGCGTTTCTCTTGCATTTATTACGATTTGAAACTTAAGTCCCTTCGAAAAAAAGCTTTTTCGAATATTTGAACCTCTTGGACTGCCAGTCAGTATCTCTTCTTCGACGCGTTTTCTGTAACTCCTATTCGTTCTCTCTTTGTCTCCTTTGCCTTTCGTAAGTTTTCTTCTCTTCTCCTTGCAATCCCGTTTTTCGTATTTATTTTTGATTTAGAATATCCATGAGTCCCCACTAGAATGGATAAGCATTTGAAAGACCTCCTTTCCGAGGGTCGAATTTTTGGGTTCCGAAGACATTTTTCTATCCCTGAGGATGTCCATCTTTCTCTGGTAACAGACAATAACCTTGATATGGAGAGGGACGACCAAAGCACAATCGTCTTCCCTCTCTTGTCTATTGCGGAGGGCAGAGTTCGCTTTCCCCTACGCCCATTTCTCAGGGCCATCCTCCGTTATTGGAGTTTGATTCCTTCACAACCCAATGTGAATTTTTTCCGAATCGTAATGGGAATCATAGAGTTAAAACGGCGTCTCAGGATCAACCTGGCATTCCGGCGATTCGGCACTGCTATGCTTTAGCCAAATCCTCCGGTCGGCTCGGGCGCTACTTTCTCAGGGCCAAGGACACCGACCATCACTTGGTAACGATGCTTGCCAGCTCTCCCAGTTTCAAGATCCTTAGGCAAATTAGTCTCGAAGCTTCTGATTCGGAACAAGGCTTAGAGCCGGTTGTCGAGGTACATGCCGAATTAACGAGGGAGTTTGCTGCCGAGGCCGCAGAGGTCGACGAAGCTCTGAAATCAGCGTTTGAGGCAGCCAGTCTTAACCAGCCTAACTCACCGTCCACTTCGAGACGGGCGGAGTTTTCCTTCGGAGATATTTTTACAAACTTGGGAGACCTTCTCAACACTTTTTCAGAAGGCATGGCTGGGAAGAATCTCACACAGATGGCGAGAAAGAGAAATGCCGAGCGAATGGCCGCTCGAAAGAAAGTTGACGCCGCTCGTTCTGAGCTTGCCCTGGTTGAATCTTTACAACCGATTACTGGAGAAGAAATGGCTCAAGTTGTTGTGGCCGAGACGGAGGGGTTGAACAGTAGGTTACGGAAGAACGACTGATTTCAAAAGAGCGGGGTGAAAAACGTTCCGCCGAGGGAGAGGCCGGCTCAGAGGATAGCCCTACTGACAAACAGCCTCGCTTAGAGGAGTCCGACGTGGTTGTCCCCTTCGTTGTTCAACCAAAGATCAAAGACACGCCAATCTCCTCAGACGCATCTACCATGAAGGATCCAGTCGTGGCGTTGAGCTTGGCCGCCTCAGTTTCACTACCGGCTGACAAGGCCACCTTTTGAGAAGAGCCGGATGTGGTGGCTATAGCGTTCGCTGCCCAGTCGGCCCTTCTGGTATGTATACGATACTTTCTTTTTTGCTTGTTTGGTTTGGTTTGCATGCGATGTTGCTTGATGTGGTGATCCAAACTTGTTTTGCAGACGGTTGGAAGGATAGCCGAACTAGGCCGCCGGCAGCGTGATACCATTGAAAGAATTGGCCGCTTAAAGTTTGAAGCTGAAGGTGACAGAAGCAGGGCCGAGTTCGAGGCGATGAGAGCCGTAATGGAAAGTGCTCGAGCCGAAGTTGAAAAAGAGAGGGCTCAGACTGCTGACCAGCTCAGATCCGAAGCGGAGGATAGGGCGAACGTGAGCGAGGAGTCGCTCAAGTTAGCCCAGGAGGCGCTTTCAAAGGCAGAGGCCGAGTTAGAAGAATTGAAGGCGGCCAAGGAAAAAGCCAAATCTGTAGCTTCTACGGCGCTAGAAGTTGGGAAGAGCATTGCCTTGAAGGAATACGTAGATTAGGTCTCCAAATTCGAGAATCGGGGATTCAAACATGTGTGGCTCAAAGCCCTTGCCGCCGCTGGAGTTACATTGGCCTTGCCAATTCCATACGAGCAAGTGGACGTTGAGCCACTTGAGTCTGATCCCAAGGATTGATCTGGGAGACATTCTAGTTTTATTAGGTATCTTTAATTTCAATGTACGTTTTTGTTTAGTGGATCCTTGTTAGTTCAAGGTAATTTTCATGTATAAATTAGTTACTATCTGTGCTCAATTTATTAATGAAAATTTCCTTCCCGTTTCACTATTACTTGTACGCAGTTTTTGATATTAATGAAGAGTTTTGCCTTCCGCTACTTTGGATAAAATGATTACTGTCTGTTGTGCCTTCTAATTAGCGATTGGATAACAGTGTAATCTTGGCAATTATATTAGTTATACTTTAATTTATCCGAACAAATCGACTCTTGGTGTCGAATAGGGCTAGTAAATCGATTCATGAAGCGGCTGCGGCATTCAAGCTGAATAGATTGATGAATCTGCCTTTTCCCCAGCTGGTTCATGAACATTAAATGCCAAACCACACAATATTGATGAGTCGATTCATGAAGCGGCTGCGGCATTAGAGTCGAATAGATTGATGAATCTGCCTTTGCCCCAGCTGGTTCATGAACATTAAACGCCGAACCACACAATACAATATTGATGAGTTGATTCTTGAAGCCGCTGCAGCATTAGAGCTGAATAGATTGATGAATCTGCCCTTGCCCCAGCTGGTTCATGAACATTAAACGCTGAACCACACAATATTGATGAGTCGATTCATGAAACGACTGCGGCACTAGAGCCGAATATATTGATGAGTCGGCCATGCCCCAGCTGGTTCACGAATTTGCCCTAGCAGAAGTTAAGACTGCCGAATAACAGTGTTTGATGGGGGCTCAGCATGACTCGGTCGGCGCCCTAGTGGTTGATGGGATTGCCTTGGGGCGCTGCCCTCCCAGGGAATAAATTAATGAAGGTCTTATTTATGTGCTCAGTGAGCAACTCAGTTCAGGTCTTTGATGAAGAATAAACAAGCGCGAATGTCGAATAGACTCTTCTTTAACAGCAAAGGGGAAGTGAGGACGCTAGTTGAGCTGGGAGGAGACATGAATCGAAGTGGCGAACCTTCGCACGTGGGAGGTAGGATTTCGAAGGAGCGGGAGAGACGCCAATCTCCTCGTCGTCGAAGTAGGTTGCCTAGGAGGGACAAGGAGTCACAGGAAAAATCCCCGCAACCCCGTTCTGGAAGGGAGCCCGATGCGAACCCACGCCCATTAAGTTTTGCAGTCTTCGTGGGGAATAGGCCCATGACAAATGTGGACTCGATCATTCGAGATTCAAATGTGGCAGTCGAATTTGCTCGACAGATTTTTCCTCCCAAGGTCCAGCAGTCGATGTTAGGTCGGCAGGACTTTGAAGTGTTTCATGAAGGCATTCATGGTGCGGTGAAGGGGCTCTATACCGCCTACGAAATTGGCATGCGTCTCCGTGCTTCCCGCCGAGAAATAGAGAAGAGGGATGAACGCATCCGAAGCTTGGAGGCTCACCTGGAAGTGGCTGAGTGTGAGCTAAGGAAGGCCAAGGCCGTTCAAGCCCAACCCGTCAGATAGGCTAACCCAATCGTGGAAGAAAGGGTCACCCAGCGGCTTATCAGTACCGCGCTCGCCGATCGAGATACGATGAGCATGTTCGCGATGGAATCCGTGAAGGGGAGGGCCTATGAAAAAGGCTTCCACGAAGGCCGGAAAGTGGGGATACAGAAGACCAATGAAAAGCTTACCGAGGAAGTTTGCCGATGCGAAAATCGTGGATTTAAGCATAGTTGGATCAAGGCGCTTCAGGCCGAGGAAGCCCTCCGAGCAGCGGGCGTTGATTTGGCATTGCCACTGTACCAATGTAACCATTTTCCATTTTTTGCCTTTGAAGTTGAGCAGAGTGAGGATGAGGGCGACGCCGTATAAAAAATTCTCAACTTAACGTTTGAACGCAGATCGCGTTCATAACTATGTAATTATTGCCTGATTGAATAAAACGTTCTATTTTAAATGTTTCATTGTAATTTTCATTTGGCACACACGTGTTTGCATGTTTCATTGTATAAATATCAGCCGGCTCGAGTCAACTAGGCATTTTAATTCTGAATGGTTATATGCCGACTCGTCATGAGCATTCTCCACTAAATATATATTTGGCATGTCATGCAAGGTCAATTGCGCCGATAAGTTTCTGAATTCAGAGGCTTAACCAGCCTAAAGGTGTCATGCACCAGGGGCTCCAAATTCGAAGACAGTCAGCCCATCTATAATTGCTTGTTTATATAATTAGGCCATTTTAACTCTAAAAAAGCCAAAAATTAGTACATGGAGTGGTTGTGGCCAATATCGCTTGGCGTTCGTCTTTTGGAGTTCAGTGTTAATGAAATCGCCTCGGGGCCACTGCAAGGGTTCTAGAAATAAATCGCCTCAGACTTTTCGCTCCAGTGACTTCGCTTACTGTGTACAGACTCGATTTAAAATGATTTTGTTGTGTGGGGTTAGATAAGTGTGAATGTCGAATGGAGTTTTCTTTAGCAGCAGAGGAGAAGCTCGGACTCTGGCTAAGCTTGACATTGCAATGAATCGCAGCAGAGAACCCACTCGCGTGGGAGGTAGGGCATTAAAAAAAAAAAGGGAAAAACATCAGCCTTTAAGTTGTCAAAGTAGATCACCTCGAAGGGAGAAACAACAATGGGGAAGTTCTCCGCAACCGCGACCGAGAAACGAGGTCGACGTAGCGCCGCGATCATTGAGTATTACTGTTTTTGTGGGGGATTCCTTTCTTGTCCTGGATCTTGGCCTTGACGTTGTCTATGGTGCCAAAGGTCCCCGCCTCGAGGATGATTATCTTGTCGGTGTGAACGCGGATTCAGGCGAGGTCAGATTAAAACATTTCAAGTTGCGAGTGCTCTTTGATCAGCGGGCGTTGATTCGGCGCTGCCGCTGTGCCAACGCGACGCCGTATGAGAATAGATATGGTAATGCATCGAACGCGGATTGCGTTTTTTGTAATTATTGTTTAATCGAATAAAATGTTTTATTTTAAAAGTTTATCTCATTCTGAATTTTTGTGTGCTTAATTAAGTATCTTATTTTGTATGCTACAATGTTTTGTCTTGTTCATGCGGTTGTACTGGCTCAACCTACATATCCCTGCCTCGATGTGTTAATGTTTTCGTTCTGGAGGGTGCTCCGAATTCGAAATATTATTCGGCCCTCGAGCATCGCTTAGTGGCACTATTTGGTCAGCCGAATTTGGAGGCTTTATCGGCCTGAAGACGTGCTGACGGGGCCCCGAATCCGGAGGCTTTATCGGCCCAAAGACGTCATGTGCCGATGGGGCTCCGAATCCAGAGGCTTTATTGGGCCAATTGTGACATCTACGAAGGGCGCTCCGAATCCGGAGGCATTATCGGCCCAAAGACGTCATTCGCCGATGGGGCTCCTAATTCGGAGGCTTTATTGGGCCAATCGTGACATCCATGAAGGACGCTCCGAATCTAGAGGCTTTATCGGCCCAAAGACATCATTCGCCGATGGGGCTCTGAATCCGGAGGCTTTATTGGCCCAAAGATGTCATTCGCCGATGGGGCTTTGAATCTAGAGGCTTTATTGGCCCAAAGACGTCATTCGTCGATGGGGCTCTGAATCCGGAGGCTTTATTGGCCCAAAGACGTCATTCGCCGATGGGGCTCCGAATCCGGAGGCTTTATTGGCCAGTCGTGACATCCACGAAGGGTGCTCCGAATCCAGAGGCTTTATCGGCCCAAAGACGTCATTCGCCGATGGGGCTCCAAATCCGGAGGCTTTATTAGCCCAAAGACGTCATTCACCGATGGGGCTCCGAATCTGAAGGCTTTATTGGCCCAAAGACGTCATTCGCCGATGGGGCTCTGAATCCGGAGGCTTTATTGGGCCAATCGTGACATCCACAAAGGGCGCTCCGAATCCAGAGGCTTTATTGGCGCAAAGACGTCATTCGCCGGTGGGGCTCCGAATCCGGAGGCTTTATTGGGCCAATCGTGACATCCACAAAGGGCGCTCCGAATCCGGAGGCTTTATCAGCTCAAAGACGTCATTTGCCAATGGGGCTCCGAATCTGGAGGCTTTATTCGGCCAATCGTGACATCCACGAAGGGCGCTCCGAATCCGGAGGCTTTATTTGGAACATTTTTGAACTGGATTGCACAGTGAGTAAATAGGAATCTTTGCATTACAATAGTGAAAAGTGTACATGGTGAGCCATTTGGAACCAATATCGTTCCCCACAGGTCGGGTTTAATGATAGAATTTGTGCAAGTGTGTTAGGAGTAATGCCGCGTACCTAATTTTTCGTTAACCGGCCTCCCATCATCCGAAAATTCCTTAAGGAGCAACATTCCCGGCGTGTAGCGGCGCAGCTGAACGCGTTGAGCATATGTCTCGGGAAGCTGCTGCTGGTATCGCCTAGAGCTTCCGTGGCTTTTCGCCAGGGAGCCGTCTGACATTGTCGAGACTGTCTCGATTCGGCACTTCAGTGGAGTTGACCTGCGACTCCGTTGGTGTCTTTCCAGAAAGGAGATAGCACGCTCGTGGGGATTGCCGGGAACCACGGATTTGCTCAATGCCGTGTTCGGTTGGGAAGCGTAGCAGCTGATGATAGGTGCTTGGCACGGCCTGAATAGTATGCAACCAAGTTCGCCCCATGATGAGGTTATACGGCGAAGGGAGCTTGACGACCAAGAATTTGACGTCCACTATTTGGGAGCCCGCCCGAACGGGCAATGTGATTTTTCCCAACGGGTACTCTGGATTTGCGTTGAAGTCGAATAACGGATGAGGAGCTGGAGACAGTTCTGGTTCATTGAAATTGAGTTTGATGAAGGTCTCGTAATACATAACCTCCGAAGTGCTCCCCTGGTCTATGAGGACGCGTTCAATGGTAAATCGGTTCACGTGTAGTTCAATGACCAATGGATCAACATGGGGGAGTGTTATGCCGATAAGGTCGGAATCGTTGAAGATAATACTCTGAGCTTCGTGGGGCTATTCTGTTTGTGTGCACTGCTTCTGGGGGGCTGACTGAATTGCATGTATTGTACGTGGCGTTGGAAGGTTGTATATCATATGAATAACGCTGAGGGGAGGTGACTCCTGCCGAAGGGCAACAGTTTTGATTGTGCTCTTCCGGACATGCTGCTGGAGCCGGCCATCTTGCACCAATTCCTCAAGGTGATCTTTCAGGGCATAGCAACTGTCCGTATCATGACCGTGATCTTTGTGATATTCACAACGCCTGTCCCGCCTTCTCGTGTTAGGAGGTTCCACCATCTTGGACGGCCATTTGAAAAACAGAAGATGTTGGATTTTGGAAATAATCGAGCTGATTGGCTCTGACAACTCCGTATATTTCTTATCGGCACGCTTTGTGTGCTTGCTATCGACCTACAGTTGCTCATTTGCTTGGTGTGAGCATTGATCGTTGGATCGGCGAGAATCCTGTCTCTTGTCTCGTTTAGCCCGCTGTCGTGGTTCAGGGCTCTGTGGTCGTACAGAGCTTATTGGCTGAGCGATTTCGGGAGGGGCCGTTTTGTTGGCCACGTGTTCGGCTTTAACCCGCAAGGCGTCATCTTCCATTTTGCAGTATTCCTACCCCCAGACTGTTTTGGGGGGTCTTCTAGTCAAGGAACTGCGGAGGGCACTATCTGGATGCAATCCCATTTTGAAGGCGGTGATGGCCATGGAGTCGTTGTAAGCGTCATCAACAAGATTAAAGCATTCCCAATATCGCGTTGAATATGCTCTTAGTGTTTCTCCTGGCAGGATTCCCTTTGCCTAGAGAGAGTCGGCTTGCTTCGGCTGGACCTTGTTGGTGATGAATCTAGCCCTGAAGGATTTCTGTAGTTGGTGAAAGGTTTTGATCGAAGCCGGCTCCAGCTTATAATACCACCTGACCGCCAATGGTCCCAAACTGCTGGGAAATATTTGGCACATGAGGGCCTCGTCGTTTGCATGCAATGTCATAGCCTGCTTGTAGTGGCGGATATGGTCGGTGGGGTCTGATTTACCGTCGTACAAGGTGAACGACGGTGCTTTGAATTTCTTGGGTAGCGTAGCCTTTGCAATCCGTCGTATGAAGGGATTATGTTGATCTTCGTCCGAGCTATTCCTTCTTCACTTGTGCATTGTACGGGGACTTTCTTCGGAAGAACTGGTGATATCATGTCGTCCCTTCTTCCTGGGCTCCGGGGATAACGAGTCGAAGCCGCTATCGGTGTTGTCTTGTCGGGCTCGAGGTCATTGACCACCTGCTTTCGGAGATCGTTCCGGATTTAGGCGTATAGCTTGTTTGGACTTCGCCACTTCCAAGGCCAAATCTTCACGGAGACGTTCGTTCTCAGCAATCATGTTTTCCAACCTCTGTTCATTTTGCTTTGCTTGTTCCATGATCGCCTGCATTGTCTCATGTTCCGAAGTCGAGGGTGAGGCGAATTTCAAGGCACGTCTCGCGGCGATAGTCTCCGGTCCAAGAATGTTTGTTGGAGTGAGGTCGTCTCTTTGAGTGGTTTCATCAGTGACTATTGGAGGATCTTCTGTTACGCCTGCCATGGATATATTTGAGTATTCCCACAGACGGCGCCAATTGTGGAGATGTGGTTTGGAAATACTCTTCAGATCCTGGAGAATGCTCGTGATCCTCTTCTGGTCACCTGAAAAGGAATAAACACTCCGGTCGGGGGTGCCGAAATTAGCACTCCGACGGACAAGTCAGAATCCACACTCAAGAATGCTTGTATTCTAAGTTAAGCACAACAATTCTCACATACCTTTCTTAGTCTGCTGTTCATTTATTTATACTTGTTTCCTGGGCCTCGTGGCCAGGCCCACTTGTCATTCATTAGCCTCTTATTTACTCGGCTCCATAGTTCAGTATCTATTTGGCCTATCCATTATATTCGGTATCCTTATCGTGCAGGGTAAAGCCGTGTAATATTTGTCTTCTAGAATACGCTTCTAATTATTCCAATTATCCGGCTCCCACAAACTCGATAAACCACACAACAACAACTTGATAAACAAAACGACGACAACTCGATAAACAGAACAACATATAACTCGATAAGCAAAACAATGCAACAACAAATGACATACAAAAATAACAAACTTGCTAAAGCCGAAAGGACTCAAAACAAGACCTTAAAACAGACTAAAAGCAGAATAAAACACAAGTTTCCATCACTGTTCAGCACTGTAGACGCACCCCCGGGAACTCCCCGACATCTACGCGCGCGACGAGGCGACGCGGATCTTGTTCCATGATCGCTTGCATTGCCTCATGCTCTAGAGTCGAGGGTGAGGCGAAGTTCAAAGCCCGTCTTGCGGCGATAGTCTCCGGTCCAAGAATGTTTGTTGGAGTGAGGTCGTCTCTTTGAGTGGTTTCATCAGTGACTATTGGAGGATCTTCTGTTACGCCTGCCATGGATATATTTGAGTATTCCCACAGACGGCGCCAATTGTGGAGATGTGGTTTGGAAATACTCTTCAGATCCTGGAGAATGCTCGTGATCCTCTTCTGGTCACCTGAAAAGGAATAAACACTCCGGTCGGGGGTGCCGGAATTAGCACTCCGACGGACAAGTCAGAATCCACACTCAAGAATGCTTGTATTCTAAGTTAAGCACAACAATTCTCACATACCTTTCTTAGTCTGTTGTTCATTTATTTATACTTGTTTCCTGGGCCTCGTGGCCAGGCCCACTTGTCATTCAATAGCCTCTTATTTACTCGGCTCCATAGTTCAGTATCTATTCGGCCAATCCATTATATTCGGTATCCTTATCGTGCAGGGTAAAGCCGTGTAATATTTGTCTTCTAGAATACGCTTCTAATTATTCCAATTATCCGGCTCCCACAAACTCGATAAACCACACAACAACAACTTGATAAACAAAATGACGACAACTCAATAAACAGAACAACATATAACTCGATAAGCAAAACAATGCAACAACAAATGACATACAAAAATAACAAACTTGCTAAAGCTGAAAGGACTCAAAACAAGACCTTAAAACAGACTAAAAGCAGAATAAAACACAAGTTTCCATCACTGTTCAGCACTGTAGACGCACTCCCGGGAACTCCTCGACATCTGCGCGCGCGACGAGGCGACGCGGATCTCGTTTTGTTCTCTGAGCTACTACAGTTCGGACTCAAATGTCTTGGTTCTGAATCTAATCTTACAATGTGCGATGTAAGATCGATAAATCACCAAAGAGTCTAAATCCGGCCAATCGTTTTGAAAAACTGATTTTTATAAAGAAGTGCCAAACATGGACTGCTTTTCCAAATACAAAGTCGCCACCGAAATATTTTATTTTGGGGGAATTTAGGAAACCCTGACTCGTGCCTAAGGCCACGTGTCCGTCATCACCAAAGTTGCCTAGCTATGCGATAGGGAGAGGGCTCACTCGCTTCTCCATCTTTTTGTGTCATCGCAATTAATATGTGCCCTTTCATTATAGCCTCGAGATATGAGTGTACGGATTCCGGTATTTCCTTTTGAAGCCTAGTGTGGGTGTTGCGACCATATCTTAGCTTGGTGTATATTCAGTACGAGTTCTTCTGATTAGTAGTGGCCACTGACTTGGCCATGCACGTAATGGTTATATGGGCTCTGTGGAGTATTGCACGATCTTCTGAATCTACGGTATGAAACGCACAATAGACTATGAAAATAAGCCCACCATATACAAGCTTCGTCTAAACGAGTGATTACATCCACTACTAATCCACCATGGATAGTTCTGATATGCTGTCAGTAATGTCGAGTGAAACGTAAAATGGTTCCAAATGAATTTCTAGAGGCGGTCATATTCTTTTCCTATTTCGTTTCCAAGGTCTAGCTTTTTGTTGGAAGTCACGTGTAAACGTGGTGGCCCTCATTCGTTATTAAATTCGCCGTGTTTGGGACTAAACCCTACTCCAAACACAATGCAAACAACATTGTAATGGACAAATGCAACTCATAGCGCATCGCGCACTCTTCTGTTAGGGAAGTTATTCGGTATTTGTTCAGGTCACCAATTTATATGTGTTACTTTGCCGAACCGCAATCACCGTCGCGTAGAGCAGTAGATTAGATATCCATCCGACTAAGCATGCAAATGGCATAAACGCCTAACAACACAATTGGCCACTTCATGGGTTGTAAAATGAACTAATCAACATGTGTACATACCTCATAGCTAGACACCCATGTTGTATGATCTATATACTTAGGGCATGCCGTTCATTCTCGAAGCTATCATAGATCACTAAGATATTAGCATGCTGATCTAGGCTCTAAAATATGTTTATGGGTATAGCGTTATTGGGCGATGGACGCACAATATGTCGCCAATGATCAACATGCGATAACAGATTGGACCCTTTGGTAATAGGCAGCATTAACAGAATGCTAAAATGAACTTAAAACCAAGATGGATGCGCCTCGGCCACACCGGCCCATCAGGGAAATCAGTGGCCAAAATATCTGAATGACATTTGATTAATGCGAGACAACTAAGTTGTAGATGCTTGGACACTATAACAGTTGCCAAGGGAGACGACATATTTATTAAGCCGAACAAAGTGCAACTCTATTTCGGGAGAGGACGTCATTTTCGAGATATGGGATTGATATGGGATGGCCTCAATCATCTCTCAATTGAACGATTGTTTTCAATCGTTCTTGATTAATTCATGATATAGGTTCAGGGGCTTACTGAGGGTGATACCTGTTAAGTCAAGGCTATTATTTATATCAAAATTTCCAACTGATGTCATGTTGGTATGCGTCCTAACATTTAGTCTATTGCCGAGGGGAATACTGACGTCGAAGCTTTTGTCTATGCTTTAAAACATAAATCAATTCGACGTTATAATTGCTTTATCGATGGTAGGCCTCTGTCTAAAGCTATGCAAAGAGCGACATTTACTTAACTATTTTCAAAGAAATTGACTCAATTACTCAAGCGGCGTTACAATGAGCAGATGGGCACCATTTGGCTCTGACGTTTTATTGGCTTTGAGGGTTAAAGTCACCACACCACGCCTAGGCAGAATGGTATGGACTTAAAATAGGATGTGGTGCTTGCTAATGCACTACTAACCATTTATATATAATTCGTGACACTGTCTACATTGGCACTATTGCCATCAGACATATAATGTAGCCGCAATACAAGCACTATATCCTCACAGATATCATGTCTTATATTTGGCTTAGCACGTACCGCCAATACCATATGGGCATAAGTTATTTACAGAGCACACGTATTATAAATAGTACTTTACTGAAATAACATGTTCAATGGCAAAAGAGGCGATCTGAGAGGTTTTGGAGCTAATTCTCTAGGAAGTCTTACAAAGTGGGCTCCGCATTGTTTTGCAAATACTTTGTTACGCTATAACCGAAGGGATTGCTAATATACTCGATATGGCTTAGGCGCGTTAGGTTGGGTAGGTCTAACCACATATCTAGCATGCTTCATAGCTTGTTTGGCATATTGTGCTAAGTGTACATTGGCATTTTGTATTGACCATCATCGAAGGAAAACCTGACATTTTCAAGAGGTTTGCATTTGGCCCCCATGCGTTCGCCACTTCATTCCACCTCCTTTCCAAGTTGGTCTTTGTGACGATAGATCATGAGGATAAGGAAGCCATCCATGTTAATCGCATGAATTAGTTATAAGGGCTAGCTGTATGCATCAGTTTAGAACGACTCGCGCTCACTTAAGTCCCAAGCGAGACGTAGATTGAGGTCCTACTTATCACATCAGGGCCGGGTATAGAGCTATGATCTATTGTGAACACCTGTAAAGCTACGCTTGAGACGACATCGTTGGTTCCTCACCAACTACAAGCATGTGAAGCATTCAGCATAAAGTTCGATGACGCTAACTTACCAATAGCATCCAGTACCAAATAGGTCCATCGCACAGCACACACGGCATGCCCTCACATTAGACTATTAACGCATCCATTATACCAGGAACTCGCTAGCAACAATGGTGCACTCTTATTTGTCGCTATGTTCGGGATATTAATGTATGACGTCTTGGGTTTTTGTGGTGAAGCGCCCATTATTATCATGGTAGGCTATTCGGTGCACTTTTAAGTAATTTGGGGTCAACAACTTGCACAATTTGTCACTCCCTGAAGCCTTCTTGAGGTTGTGGCTCTTAGCTTCTTGGTTGGCCAATGGCAAGGTTTTGTGTCTATGCCAACCATGATTGAACCGTATGACTATCGCGCGACAGGTGTAGTCAATAAATCTAAGCGTGCTGTGCACCTAGATGGCCTCAACTGGGTAGGTCTTGCGTAAATGAACTATACGAGCTCTATCCTATTATGAGAGGATTTATGGACCGTAACTCTATTATGAGTGTCTAAGTGGGTAAGTGTGGCAAATGATATATGCTTTTTCTTGTGTAATAAGGCGAATATAGACATGGTGCGTCAATATGCAAATGCAAGCTGTTTGCGCCACAAGAGTAGAGGTCCACTCCCTCTGGGCGTGGGAGTTCTGGTCGCGCCATTCTACGGACGCGCAAATACATGTTCAAGCATGCACCAATTTTGAACAATTGCGTCGTTTGAGGAATATACTCCAGTTGACGGCTATATACCGAGTGTGGGCACAAGAAAAGTCATAGTACATATACAGAAGGTCTCACTGGCTTTGAACGCGACTCTAATACAACAAGGCCTATTTATAATGAGCGACTCAATGGCCGCAAAGAATGGGTAGATTGATCAACTCCTTCAAATTCACAATCTAATAGATGAAAGCTCAAAAACAAAGTCATGTGAAGAAACTTACTTTAATTATTTAGGGGAAGCTTTTTTCGTGACACAAACATGCTCTCGGAGAGATAAAGCTTTAGGAGTCATGTTGCATAAACTGAGGGTAAGACGATAAGAGATTTCGACCACACATATTGCTTAGAGATAAGAGCAGGATTAATAGCAAATGAGTTACCCTTGATGCTAAGTTGGTGTATGCCAATAGCTACCAGTATGGACATTTGTGCTTTGCAAGTCCAAAAACCAGCCTGTCCGTATTATAGAGCCCTCCTCATATAAAAGGTGTCCTTGTTTCCATAGTGACGCACCTTGCCAAGTGTTCCTAATATGGGTGGCGATGTTTTGATCCCCTTTGAGTGAAGGAATGGCCTATGGTTCCTAAACTAAGAAATAGCTCATATTTTCTCATTTGTCAACATTTCAACATTGTCTACTGTCTAATGGCACAAAAATGTCGGCCGTTCGCTAATATGCATGTGGAGTCATGTTTCAAGAGCCGAGTATAGAAAAGTCGCAATTATGGTGGTAATGCCAAAAATGTTATATGTGGAATAGAGGGGCATATGTGTAGTGATGTATTTTGAAATCAGAGGTGTAGTCAGAATGGCGACTAAAAAGTATGGAATAAGGAGCACGCCGATTGATGATGAGATTTGTTTAGAGTGAGAGTAAAAATTCCTATGATCAACTTTATGTGTCCAGATAGATTGTCTCGACCATATCTGAAAATGCAATAATGTACTATACCGTCGGCCCGCCTCATATATACGCAAAAAGCAAGAGTTGGTTCACGAATAGGTCCTGATTGGAGTGCTCACCATTTTGGAACCCTAACTTGATAGAGTTTTTAGGCCTTTCGGACATGGGCTTCATTTGGGAGCTTTGTTCGCAACAGATTAGCGGAGGGATTCACACCTATAAATATTTGAGAGCATGTTGGGCAAACTTTCGGCCTCCTCAGTCTATCATGTCCACTGTGTGGTATATGCTCGCTGGAGGCATAATTGGTGGCAGTGGTCGGCCGACGGCGGAGCGAGCTTTCGTATATACTGAGATAACGCACCTTCCCACTTTCGCAGACGTATCTTATTTTCTGGTTTTTCGAGGACTAAAAAGTGGTGTCGAGGGTGGTTGTGCCACCGGACAAATAATAACTTGGAGGAACGCAGATGGGTAACGAGCAACTTCTGATTCGGATTTGCCACAGGCCAAAAGCTTTGTTTCGTTTGCTTTTCCTAGCCACTTGTGTTCGAAGCAGGTGTGAAAAGTCGGGAGTCAGTAGAGTTCGAATTCACCCATGAGTTGGAACGCGGCAGCCTTGCATCAAATTCCCACAATGTACAAAAAGTTATGCCTGTTTCGGTGAAGCCGCGCCAGTTTCGGTCCAACCGGCAATTGATGCCCTACTTCAACCAAACCATATCTCCCCGTCCGGACTTGGCTTTAGGAGATTCTTGAGTGCAAAATGAAGCCCCGAAGTAAAGCGCTTTCCAAGCGCTCCATACAATGTTTATTACTAGCTGGACCGGAGGCCCTCATATTACTGACAGGTATTTTTATAAGCTACTTAAGAAAGATTTGATACCGGCGGCCCGATTGGTTCTTCCTGTCTTGACTGTTGGACTCCGCAATCGCTGGTATCTCCGGTGCTCCATTCCATTATGGTCTCCAAACCTAGGTTTCCCAATGCCGGGTCGAAATGTATTTTTTCTCTACGCGGCAACTTATTTATTCCTTTCGTGAATGCTCTCGTCGCGTTGTGCCTCACTGCTCTTTTTTTCTTTTTAATTAATATCAAACCCCAAGATAACGAATATGAGGTAAGTAACTTGAAAGATTTGCTATCAATAAGAGTTTGAGCTAACTCTCTTCTGCGGCGAGTGTAAATTTTCTGAGCGGTGTGAATTTGTTCCCCAATGAGACCTACGAGAGGTGTGTACTGCACAGAGAGGTAGCAGCACTCAGTGTCTGAGCCACAATCACTATTCTTTGTCTCACAGGGGGTCCTGTTCTTTAAGCTTTGTAGTCTTCATCATGTTATGTAAGATTTGCTCTTATTTCAATAGAAATCTATTATGATAATTGATAAGAAGACATAGGCGGTGTTTACTTTAGTGGTTCTTATGGAATAACACCACTCCAAAATATTTCAATATATGTTAGATTCCGAGTAGTAATTGAAGGTTGTGATGTATGGTTTGTTGAATTTGATTTTTTTGATCATACTTCCTCTTTGCCGGGAGTAATATCAGCAACCTGTAATTAAAGTTTGGAACACTGCAAATTTTTGGCGATTTTCTTTTCATGTTATTCCAATAAGATGATCCAGCTTGTTATGATTAGCCTTTAGACGCTCAAGGTCTTGTAATGGGGCGGTCAATTCTTATATATGGGGTGTCCCTACAGTAGGGTACTTTTAAAACTTCTCTCCGTTAAATAATCCCTGTTGTAGAGTTAGATGAGTGAGGGCTATAATATATTGGGTTATATGGTTTAATAAAAAGCGTTAGGGCGGTTGATGTGCTGATGGTGACTTATTCCATTTTATATTATTACTCACGCATATAAATCACAGGCACCTGTCCAATTGAAGTATTTGTTCTTTACTCGCCCTTTATACTCTATAGGTCGGATTTTGTATGCGAGAGAGAAGTGGGTTGGTATTAATTTTAGGGTCCACTCAATTTGCAATTTATTTAGTGTGCATTTCACCTGAAGCGCTGTGTAATGACTAAGTCATACTCATTATATCTAATTTATAATGGATGATTATGTTATGAATGATGGGAATGGTGGCCTTTAAAATGCCTTAAAAGGGAAAGCCATATTTTCTTAAAACCCTCTGTAAATTTATAGTCTTATTCTTAAAACTTTGGGGCTCTCTTCATAAAGGGGTTTAGGGGTTCAACGCATTCAGTGACCTCTATATCTAAATTGGCATTTCTTGGTGATAATACAAATATTAATTTTTAAATTACATGTAATCAAGCTGCATTTCACATGCCATCTTAGAATAGCTGAGCCTATCTTAGCTACATTGTCGCATGTGTTGCATTAGCCATCTTACATGACTAGGATCATGCATGATTTCTAACTAGTTCTTTGTTTGGCTCGGAGTACACGGTGAGTGTTATGCTTTAGCATACCGCATGTGTGTTAATGTTGCCATGAAAGCATGCTTGTCATAAGGCTAACTGCTTATTTGATATAATCTGCCTGAATGCCTGTGGGTGAAGTTGGATTACTTGAATTGAATAATTCATTGAAATCCTCGATTTAGCCTACTTACGAGTAGCAAACTTTCAAACCATTTCCAAACAAACAGATATGCAATGTTTTGTTCCAAATTAGGCGATCTAATCTATACTTGTATGTTGTGTGCATCACGTAGTAAGATTAGCTAATTAACCAGAATAGAGCACATGTGTTTTCAAAAACAAAAATATCATGCTTAGTACAGGCCGATGTTTGATCGGGGACGGGGGTGCTCATTACATGACCTTCCCCAATCGTACCC
>NW_021025367.1:3073371-3088186 GCF_004153795.1 Camellia sinensis | reverse complement strand
TCATTACATGACCTTCCCCAATCGTACCCAAGTTCCCGAGCGAGGCAACTTTGGTGATGACGGACACGTGGTCTTAGGCACGAGTCAGGGTTTCCTAAATTCCCCCAAAATAAAATATTTCGGTGGCGACTCTGTATTTGGCACAAGCAGTCTATGTTTGGACTTCTTTATAAAAATCCTGTTTTTCAAAACGATTGGCCGGATTTAGACTCTTTGGTGATTTATCGATTCATACATCGCACATTGTAAGATTAGATTCAGAACCGAGACATTGAGTCCGAACTGTAGTAGCTCAGAGAAAAAACGAGATCCGCGTCGCCCTCCGTCGCGCGCGTAGAGCTGTCGGGAGTTCCCGGGGTGCGTCTACAGTGCTGAACAGTGATGGAAACTTGTGTTTTATTCTGCTTTTAGTCTGTTTTAAGGTCTTGTTTTGAGTCCTTTCGGCTTTAGCAAGTTTGTTATTTTTGTATGTCATTTGTTGTTGCATTGTTTGCTTATCGATGTTATATGTTGTTCTGTTTATCGAGGTTGTCGTCGTTTGTTTATCAAGTTGTTGTGTGTGGTTTATCGAGTTTGTGGGAGCCGGATAATTGGAATAATTAGAAGCGTATTCTAGAAGACAAATATTACACGGCTTTACCCTGCACGATAAGGATACCGAATATAATGGATAGGCCAAATAGATACTGAACTATGGAGCCGAGTAAATAAGAGGCTAATGAATGACAAGTGGGGCCTGGCCACGAGGCCCAGGAAACAAGTATAAATAAATGAACAGCAGACTAAGAAAGGTATGTGAGAATTGTTGTGCTTAACTTAGAATACAAGCATTCTTGAGTGTGGATTCTGACTTGTCCGTCGGAGTGCTAATTTCGGCACCCCGACCGGAGTGTTTATTCCTTTTCAGGTGACCAGAAGAGGATCACGAGCATTCTCAGGATCTGAGAGTATTTCCAAACCACATCTCCACAATTGGCGCCGTCTGTGGGAATACTCAAATATATCCATGGCAGCGCGTAACAGAAGATCCTCCAATAGTCACTGATGAAAACCACTTCAAAGAGACGACCTCACTCCAACAAACATTCTTGGACGGAACTATCGCCGCGAGACGTGCCTTGAAATTCGCTCACCCTCGACTTCGGACATGAGACACATGCAGGCGATCATGGAACAAGCAAAGCAAAATGAACAGAGGTTGGAAAAACATGATGCTGTGAATCGAACGAATCCGTCGTGAAGATTTGGCCTTGGAGGCGAGAAGTCCAAAACAACTATTACGCCTAAATCCGGAACGATCTCTCCGAAAGCAGGTGGTCAATGACCTCGAGCCCGACAAGACAACACCCGATAGCGGCTTCGACTCGTTATCCCCGGAGCCCAGGAGAGAACGACATTGATTCACCAGTTCTTCCGAAGAAAGTCCCCTACAATGCACAAGTGAAGAAGGAATAGCTCGGACGAAGCAACATAAGATAACCCTTTCATACGACGGATTGCAAAGGCTGGGCTACCAGAGAAATTTCAAAGCACCGTCGTTCACCTTGTCGACGGTAAATCAGACCCCCGACCATATCCGCCACTACAAGCAGGCTATGACATTGCATGCAGACGAGGCCCTCATGTGCCAATATTCCAGCAGTTTGGGACCATTGGCGGTCAGGTGGTATTATAAGCTGGAGCCGGCTTCGATCAAAACCTTTCACCAACTACAGAAATCCTTCAGGGCTAGATTCATCACCAACAAGGTCCAAGCCGAAGGCAGACCGACTCTCTCTAGCCAAGGAATCCTGCCAGGAGAAACACTAAGAGCATATTCAACGCCCGATCAAAGATCGGCCTGTACTAAGCATGATATTTTGTTTTTGAAAACACATGTGCTCTTATTCTGGTTAATTAGCTAATCTTACTACGTGATGCACACAGCATACAAGTATAGATTAGATCGCCTAATTTGGAACAAAACATTGCACATCTGTTTGTTTGGAAATGGTTTGAAGTTTGCTACTCGTAAGTAGGCTAAATCGAGGATTTCAATGAATTATTCAATTCAAGTAATCCAACCTTCACCCACAGGCATTCAGGCAGTTATATCAAATAAGCAGTTAGCCTTATGACAAGCATGCTTTCATGGCAACATTAACACACATGCGGTATGCTAAAGCATAAACACTCACCGTGTACTCCGAGCCAAAACAAAGAACTAGTTAGAAATCATGCATGATCCTAGTTCATGTTAAGATGGCTAATGCAACACATGCGACAATGTAGCTAAGATAGGCTCAGCTATTCTAAGATGGCATGTGAAATGCAGCTTGATACATGTATTTAAATTGGAATTGAAATACAATGCAGTTAGTATGATGCGCCGAGCCCAGTGCATGCAATACAGATGAATGGATGCACGCATGCAAGCATAAGGTATGCTAAATGAAATATGCCCTAAAATTAACCATCAAAAGCTAATAAGTAAAAGGGAGAAAGAAATGGGGGTTGGAAGACATGCATCACACACACGCACGCTTATTACAACAATATGCCCTCTCAACGGAGGGACCGAATAAGAAGCTAACCAGCTAGTCTAAGCTAATTAAACTAATTATTACAAAACAAATTAATTAACTAATCCTAGTTAACTAATTATTGCAAAACAAATTAAAATAACTAAACGCATTAACTATTAAAGTACAAACCAAAGTGAAAAGCTAGCTATCTAAGCATGACAACTAAGGAAAACAGTAAAACAGGAGCCTTGAGAAGGAAGAGAATGCATGCATGCTCGGTCGCTTCGTTTGGAAATCCAATGCGATGCCCCGATTTGCCTCTGTTTTCATTTGTTCTCAAAACACTGCCCCAAGCTCCAGAAAGCTAAAACTCCACCATGGGAACTTGTGGGAGGGTTGCCGACCAGTTGTTGAAGAAGGAGACCACCTGCCGACCACTTTCTGTGCTAAAAACCAGAAGAAGTGGTCGGCCAGCTAGTAATACTGGTCGGCCGACCAGTTGTTGCTGCTAGACTCCACTTTGCTGCAACAGAGAGCAAGAAAGGGGCATGACAATGTATTTGCAAGATATGTGTGCACAACCACCCTCCCTATCATGTCATGAACTCAAGGGAGTGTAGTTCTCGACCCTCGGGCCACTAATCGTGCATTTCAATGCATGATGGCCGAGAGGCGAAGTTGCACAATTCAATATGAAAATGAATGCACAAGTAAACACATAAGGCCTAGAACTCTATCATGTATGATCTAGAGCGTCGGCGACCGGGAATTAAGGCATGTTTCAACACTTCAAGTATGAAACGTCCCTCTTTTCCCATTTTGGACTAACACCTATTCCAAACAACAATGCATCACATAACATGGCATACACAATGCGACTCGAGCGTGCAAACATGCAATGCAACTAGAGCATGCAAACATGTAATGCAATGAAACAAGCATATGAACAACATGCGAGGGACAAACATGCAAACATGCAAGGCAACATGAACAACCTAACAAGGCTAATGGCATGCACAATGCAAAGCATGCATACACAATGCAATGTTACAAGGGCAACTTAGCCATGTTAGGAACATGCATACTCAATGCAAAGAAACAACTTGGCATACACAATGAAAATAACCACATGGCATGCACAATGCAATGTAAGATGGCATACTTAATGCAATGGAATCATAAGGTTCCTAACACAATGTAATGCATGCATGCACGATGCAATGCAACAAGGGCAACAACATGCAATACACCAAGCATGCAACAACATGCAAACCACATACTCAAAGGACTTAAACCAAAATGGATAGACCTTAGTCATGCCAAGACAGTGGCCATAGCACCAAAACAAAGGCACCAAAAGGCAAGGTATGCATGCACAATGCATTGGCCAACCAAGTAAACCTAAGAGCACAACCCTCAAGAAGGCTCAAGGAGTGACAAATGTGCAAGTGTGACAATACTAAGTGCACCGAAATTAGACAAGAAATGATGCCAAATCACTTAAACAATGCAAGTAAAGCATGCTAGGGTCCTAAAGCATGAAAGCTAATAAGGAGGACTACAAAGGAGGCATGCAATGCATGGAAAATAAGCATGAACTAAGCATGGACAGAGCTCAAGTAGGTCAAAACAAAGACCTAAACATGCTGAGATGAGGACTCAAAGACCTAGGCAAGATGGCATACAAGCTAAGCCATAAACTAGGCAACAATGCTCAACACTCAAAGACACTTAAAGAGTGAATGAAGTGGGAACATGGGAATGCTAAAAGCTCTGAAATGTCATGTTAGATGATGCCAAATCATGTACACAACACAAATGAAGCATGCAATGGCGCTCAAAACTTGAAGCAAGCAAGAGCACTTGTACTACAAGTATGCAAAACATGAAGCATGTGATCAAGGAAACCCAAAACAGCCCTAGAACATGTTAAAATAAGTCTAAAACATGCATGGAAGGAAGCCAAAATAAGCAAGCATGAAGGGCATAAGTCATGATGCATACAAGGCAAATAAGGTGGATTGCACTACACCTATTAAGACCAAGCATGGGGTGACTTAACCAACAAAAGTCAGAGTTATATCATGGCATATTAACCCCAAAAACACATTGAAATGATGGCTCGCAAGCTAAAGCATGAAGGCATACGCAATGATTCATGTTAAGGCATAAAGGGGCAAACCCTCCAACGCATTGAATGGATGATAAATGCAAGTGCATGACCCTGAAACATGGACTAAAATCACATAATAAATGATGCCAAATCATTCGAATAGTCCAAGTAATGCATGCTAGTGGACTTGATGCACAAAGCTAACAAGCTAGATTGAACCATGGCTGTACAAAGCAAGTCATGCATGGCCAAAACAACCAAAATTAGAGCTAAAGCATGCTAAAACATGGACAAAAGCTTCTTAGAGTTAAGCCAAAAGCATGCTAGAATGACATGTTACAATATGATGCATGTTAGGCTATTTCATGGAATTACACCACAGGTGTATGGAGCATGCAAAGGGTGACCAAACCAAACCCTAACAAAGGTATGACATGGCAAAACATCACCAAAAACATGCTGAAATAGAAAGAAAATAAGCTAAAATGACATGCTACTTCATGAAGCATACAAAGCTAGTGTGTGTGATTTACACTACAAGTGTATTATGCATGCATGGAGTGACAAAACCAAGCAAAAATAGTGGCATGCCATAGCAAAATAACCACAAATACAAGCTAAGATATGGCCAACACAAGCTTAAAACACATGCTCAAACATGAGGCTAATGAAGACAAGTATTGATGACACAAGGAGAGGGGATGACCCTCTCCTTTTTGGGACCTCAAAACATCCTTCCCACCACTGAAATTCCTCTGAGTTTCAGTGGTGAGAAGGCCAAAACAAGGTGGTCCCAAAGGCTCACAAAGAAGGCACAAAAGCAAGGCCAAACAAGGCCTAAGAGGAGGTAAACAACCCCAAACACAAAAGTGACCTTAAACAAACTTCTTAAGAACCAAAATACAGAACTTTTTGCAGTAGGAAGTTAAGCTTAAAACAGCATGCAAAAGGGCTCAAAAGCTTAAGCAAAAATGGGGGTTTTAAGGGTTAAAGACTCACCCTTGATGAACTTCTTCAAGGCTGCAACTCCAGCAGGTTTTTCAAGCTCAAACCAACCCAAGAACACCCAAACCAGCTCCTAAACACCTCAGTAGCAAAAGGATGGTGTTTGAGTGTGTGTTTGTGTGTTAAAGCAAGACAAAATGACCATTTTGAACACAAAACAAGAGCAAAATGAAGAAGTATAGATACAAAACTATATGTATCACTCCAGCCCTTTTTTTTTTGAACCTAGAGGAGGGAGGAGATGGTTCTCTCTTATAGAGAGCCAAAAGCAAAGCTTCTTAGAGAAGCTACGGTTCAAGGCAATCCCTCCGTGTATGGAGGATAGCTTCAGTGCCCTCCAATTGTGCCAGCTGGAGGAAAATATCTCCAAAAAGGTGGCAAAAAGCAGCCGACCACTTGAAGTGGTCGGCCAGCTACTTCAAGTGGTCGGCCGACCACCACAAGTGGTCTCCCAAGAAAACAAGTGGTCGGCCATGGTGGGAGATGATCAGCACACTGAAAACAAGCTGGGGGTGGGGTGGTTGACCAGAAAAGATGGCTCAAAGACCTAGGAGACCTGTTGTCAGATTAGAAAACTGGGAAGAAAAGTGGTCTCCAAGGAAAAAAAACTGGTCTCCCACCCTTGTACCACCTTCCAAACAAGGAAAACAAAGTTTGTATAAAAAACAAACGAAAATGGATGCAAGACGAAAGTTCGGGAGGCAAAGCGCGCAGTCGGGAGCCTTGAAAACTAGCTGACAAGCACCAAAAGTGGTTTACCACCACAAAAGTGGTCTCCCAAACCACACTGGCCCTCTAGGCCAAGGAAACAAGGTGTGGTTCAAAAACCACGCCAAACGGAGAACGTTAAGCGGTCTCGAGACAAGGCACGCGGCCGAAGGCTCTGAAAAATCGAAAACCAATCTCCAAAAGGGAAAAGTGGTCTATGACCATGAAAAGTGGTTTACGAACACAAAGAGATGGTCTACAAGACCTCTCCCTCCCTCAGGGAAGAGAAACAAGGCCTGGTCCGCAAACCAAGCCGAAGCACAAAGAGTTAAGAGGTCCGGGGGCAAGGCACTCGGCCAAAACTCCGGAAACTCAAAACGAGCACAACATGCACTATCACCGAGTGCTCAATCGATGACATCTGAGTCTTAAGGTCGGTCAAAAATGGGGTGTCTACAAACACAAAGGTGGACAACAGGTCAAAGTGAGAAACTGCTGGCCACAAAAAGGGTTGCCGGTCATCAGTGCCTCTTGCCGGCCATTAATGCAAATTGCCGGCTGCCTGCTGGCCATATGCTGGCCATCAATGTGCAGGACCTCTAAATTGTAGACACCTGGCTTCCACTCACTGTCTTATCTTTTACAAAAAGTTGAATTTCGTAGTTTCTTCATTTTAGCTGTAAATTCTTCACAAATGAAGCCATTTTTTGCCGAAAAACTCTCGGATTGGATTGAAACTTTAGATGGCTCGGAAAAGATGAATTTTCGAGATTTCGGCATAAATGCACTTTTCTCGCTGAGCCGTTCTCTACTTTGTTTTCTGTTCCTTCATGACGCAGCTAGATGTTGGAACCTAATTACACATGTCTTTAGCTTTGGGGGACAAGAGATATGCTCAAGAATCGAAGAATTTCAAGTGCTAATGGAATCTTGGCGCGATGAGGAAATCATACCTTAACCTCGCTTTGGCCACATCCAAGCTTGGGACGGATGTGCGGGCTTACTCTACACAAGGTTCGATCTTTGGTCCACAACGGAGAGCTGGACATTCCCGCTTGATTCATCGATTTTCTGACGTCGGCGACTGAGGTAATCTTCTTTAGCGGGGTTTTCGGCAACACGCCCATTGTTTGTGTATGCTAGCACATTTCTTTCTTGCCCCTAGTTTTGGTGGGTCTAGCATTCGGCTAATTGAAGTGGAACAAGGCCTAAAAGAGGGCAAGAGTTGCATTGGCTTGGTGCTGGCCGTGACTTTGATGGGCTTAAACGCCTTCCATCGGTGAGAGACCACCAAATTCGCAGGAAGTCCACTACTTCTTTAGGTAATGTTTCCCACCCTTTTTAATATGTGTTTCTCACATCACTCAGCACTCATGCTCTGTTTTTTTCTCAAAGCCCTTTTCTCACTTTTCTCTCAACATACATCTCTCTATTCTTTAATCTCTCTTTTCTTTCATTCCTCCCCAGGTGTGGCTAATGGACAAGTTGAAGGTAGTGGACTCTTGCCCCGCATACTCAGCGCGAGCATACTTTTTCTGCCAACAGCTAGTGGATTTCTCGAATGAAGGATGGTGGTACCACTGGATGTGCAACAGGTCTGCTACTAATATTGCTTGGCGTTGCCCCTGGCTTAATTTGATCGAAATGAGCTACAGTATGACTTGGTAACTTGGCATTCAGCTGATTGGCCTGACACACTGTGTATTCTACTTTCCGTTTCGGTTCAGGCGTCAGTTTGGACATGATCAAACTTGCCTAGAAGAGGAGGTAGAGTACCTGGTTTCATTCCCCATCTGAGGTTCATATTTGGCTAGGTACCTCACTGCTTGGAGGACGAGGGAGCTTCTGGCCCTTACCCCTAGTTTCGGTTGCGCCCTTTCTGGCGAGTGTCTGTCTTGGCTCGAAGATGAGGCACAAACCAGACCCACTTTGGCATCAGAAACTTCCACAAGCACAAGCGGGGGACGCAGGAACACCTAACTCATCTATGCTCCTAGTTTATTGCTTTGATCTTTACTTTTCAAGTTTTATGAATGTAATAAAAGCAACTTTGATTTGTATCGAGAGTTGGAGAACTTTGTATTAAAATCAATGAAATTAAAGTTCTGAGCATTGAAAGTTTTCCTTTTGGTCCAAAAAGGTCTAAGTTGTAAAAGGTAAAATTTGAGCAAACATTAACTTTTATGAAAACTTTTCAAAACCATTTTCAATAAGGATCACCACTTGACACGCACAGAATCTATCTTTGAGATGTACAACCCCGAATCCGAAGATCACAAATTCCCCTTGACTGAATAACACTATTTGGCACTGTAACCAGCTCTTCTCTCAGAGTAAGGATCACAACCGAACTTTCAGACATAGAACAGACAAAGATGACCTGATTAGACACATGGACAGGACAGTTGATTTGGAGGTGTTTACGGCCGAACCTCAGGATGAAGTTGCCTATGTATCCCGAAGATGGGAATCAAGCCTTACGTAGTTCGGTTCGGGTTCACTCGAGTATTAAATCTCTCCTTTTGCACTCCAACTTTTGCCAAGGCCGCCATTTAGGGTTTTCAACCTTGCGAGCTCAGTTTTTCTTTATTTCTAATTTTTTTGTGCTCTAAATTTTGCCTAGGTCGCCCTTCCGGGTTTTCAGCCTAGTGAGCCTCTCAGGGATAGTATTTCTTCAACTTGTCTATGTTGATCAGTCGGGAAAATTCTAGGCCATCCAGGTCCATGAGAATAACAGCTCCACCCGACAAGATAGTTTTGATGATGTAAGGACCAGTCCAATTGGGTCTGAACTTACCCCTAGGGTCATGGATGGGAGCTCGATTTTCTTTCAGCCCCAAATCCCCTTCTTTGAGATTCCTGGACTTAACCTTCTAAAAGCCCTAACAATCCTGCGTTGATAACCCTGAACATGGTACAATGCTTTCAGCCTTCTCTCATCAAACAACATAAGTTCTTTGAACCTACTCTGTTGCCAGTCCACCTCTGCTATTTAACACTCAGCCATAACTCGCAACGACAGGACTTCTATTTCGATTGGCAGAATAACCTCCATACTATAGATACCATAGACAAGAGAGTAAGGAGTTGCCCCCGTAGATGTCCGGATTGAAGTTTTATAGGCCCAGAGTGCGAATGGCAATTTGTCTAGCCAATCCCTATAGGTCTCAACCATCTTCTGCAAAATATGCTTGATGTTCTTGTTGGTGGCCTCAACAGCCCCGTTGGTTTGCGGTCGGTAAGTATATGACTTTTGAAAAGCCACGTATTTATCTAATAAGTCGATCACTTCTTTCTGGAAATGGAAACCATTATCTAAAATAATCTCGTTTGGGACTCAATAACAGCAAATGATATTCTTTTATATGAACTTAGCCACATGCGCTATTTTCAACACTGCGTAGGACTGAGCTTCCACCCACATCGTCAAGTAATCAATTCCCACTAAAATGTATTCATGCCCTTTTGACCCTTTTAGTGTGACTGCATTGATGACGCCGATTCCCTAGACTGAGAAAGGCCATGGTGAAGTCATGTTATATATTCGACGGCGGGATGTTCATGTGATTCGCATGAATTTGGTGTTTATGGCATCGCCGAACAAAACCGATACAATCCTCCTCCATAGTAGATCAGTAGTAACCTTGCCTAAGAATCTTTCGGGCTAACATTACTCCGTTCATGTGTGCTCTACGCTCTCTCCAATGGATGGCCTCCATTAGGCGTTTTGATTCCTCTGCGTTGACACACAACTTGTGCATTCCCAGATGACCCCTCTTGTATAGTTTACCTTCGCAGATGATAAATTGAACGGCCATCCGCCGTATTGCCCTCTTATCTTTGGGATTTGCCCTTGGTGGATAAACCTTATTTTCTAAGAAGTTCCAGATATCATAATACCAAGGGTTTTGATCTTGCGCTTCATTTATTGTAGCGATAGTCTCGTAGGTCAGCGTGTACCTCTGCTCAATGATGATCAGACGCATCCGGACTTCAAGCAGGATGTTTATCATAGAAGACAGAGTTGATAAGGCATCAGCGAACCTGTTGTTCTCTCTTAGTAGATGCGTGAAAGTCAATATCTCAAACCCAGGAATTAGAATGTCCAGGGTCTGGTGATAGATCTTCATCTTTTCTTTTTTGACCTTCCAGTCTCCATTTGCTTGAGAGACAACTAGGTTCAAGTCCCCGATTACGTCTAACCTTTTTGCCCCTAGTTCCAGGGTGGCTTCCAAACCAGCGATACACGCCTCGTATTCTGCTTCGTTATTGGATACCTTGAACCGGAGTTGTCACGACCCAAACCCGCCCTTATAGGTTTGGCATCGTAACCGACCAGTAATCCAAGATTACCTTCGGCCTCAAAAACAAATTTTCAAAATATTTAAAATCATATCGAGGCCTAAAGCGGAAGTAAAACAAAAATAAAAATGTCCATTGAGCTTGTACCTACACGATACAATAATAATTTATAAACATATACAAGTTTCATATATCTCACACACATATATACATTTAAGACTCAGCAAAACACAAAAAAACTCTGATGAAGCTAAATGGCTGATTTTCTTGGCTCTACTCGAGCCTTACTTGCTCCATTCTGGAAGCTCTTCTAAAGGTTGACACAGGTAAACTCTGAGTCTTTCTCTATCCTTGTTGCTTAGTGTGCTCACCTACATATACATATAAATAGTGAGCTAAAGCCCAGCGAGTAATAACAGAATAAAGAGGATAAATGAATGAAGTTCAACAATAATACAAAAACCTGCCTTACGATTTCGAAACGAATCTTAAATCATTTTCAAAGTAAGGCATTTGCCATATTATATTAAACTTTATCACAAAACATTTTTCGATATCAATTCCCTTATCAAAACATATATTTCGTTTTCTGAAACAATCCACTTCAATAGGCAAAACAATTCGATTAGCCATCATATCAATCCTTTGCAATGACAAAACCATTGTTCGATAGCATTTTCAATACAATTCCGATTTCAATTCAATTCTCAATGATCCATGTTATCTCAATAGCAATACTCATTCAATGACAATTTACGTGGTACATCTAATAGAGTAACAATATTCCAATAATGATGGATCATAATGGTCTAACACTAGAGATCTCTCTGTGTCAATCAATTCAAAAGCCATGGTATTGTTTCCCCTAAGCAAGGGCCTAGCCGTGGTATTGTTATCCCCAGGCAAGGGCCTAGCCATGGTATTATTTCCCCCAGACAAGGCCCTAGCCATGGTATTGTTTCCCCCAGGCAAGGGCCTATGTTCAATGGATGCCACAATATAATTTCAAAAGTGAACTTTATTCATCAATAGAAAATAACTCCTCATCAAACCATTCAATCATTCATATATCAACTTTGTAAGCAGTACGATTTCGAAAGTAAATATTACTTGAACATATCTTTATTAAGTTACTACTCACAGTGTTCAAATGCCCAGTTCACCCTTGTAGTTGACCCTATACAATTCATAATACACATAGAAACTGGGTCACCATATAATTCATTCCGTTCTTTAATTCGTTTAATTCTCTTAGGCTCTTTCTAACTCTATAGTTCATTTATAATGCTTAGCACATGCCTAAGAGTGCCTAAGAGTCTAAGAGAACGGAAATCAACATATGAAATAATTTTTCAAAATTTTCTGACACGGGGTTCTTCGCTCGAGCGCAATATTGGTCGCTCGAGCGGACCCCTTGGTCTGCAAGAATACTAGTTGCTTGCATCCTACGCTCGAGCGACAACTTTTTCGCTCAAGCGATGATGGTGAATTCTGCGTTTTTCAGAATGTTGTTTAAACTTTAAAATACATTACTAAGGCTCTAAAGTCATACATGACTCACTCGAATGTGCAAAAATATTCCCAATTACATATATTTAAAGTTAATGCCACTTATATTTCAAAATTCCATGATTTCAATTAACATGTAAACCTTGGATTTCATGTTGTAAAACTCATCTTTCACTTCTTTCTTTGTTTTATGAAACATAAAATTGAATCTATAAAGCCCTTTCACAAATATTTGCATGTATGGAATCTTAATCAAAATCAAATTAATTTTGATTCTCAAACATAAATTATAATTTATTTATAAATTTGTCCAAATTTAAATTTAATTCATTTTCTTTATATCAAGTCCAATTTCAAACCCACAAACTTTAAATCATGAATTGAACTTCCAAGGCACTTGAAAATTCATGATGCGTGTACAATTGACACTTAATTTCATGTTAAGACAACTAAATTCAAACCCAATGTGATTAATCTCTAAATTAATTTCCCTAAATTTAGGATCAAATCTTCAATGAAGTCTTATTGCATGTAATTTATGGGACTCAATTCAAGAATAATTCTCAAAATTAAACTCAAACTTAACAAATTTAAAGAATCATGACTCATAATTTTCAACCTAACTTGATTGAACATGCAAGACCCAATTTCTATGAATTTATATAACTAATCCTCAAACCTCTATTTTAATTTTCTCAAATCTACCTTCAATCAATTTTTGTCTAGATTAATTAAACAACACTAGAAAGAGAATGAAATTTCTTACCTTAAGATGAATTTTTCACAATTTTAAGCTTAAATCTTGATATCCCACAAGAGTCTCTTCTTTAATCCCTTTTCTCTCTTCCTCTCGGTCTCTCTCTCCCTCAGCCCGTGCTTTTTCTTTCTTTTTCTAACTTTTGTTTCCAGCAGAGTGAAGGCCTCATTTGACTTCATTCATTCATTCATCTTTTCTTTTATTTTTTTATTTATTTAGTGGGACACTTGTCCTTATTATATGAACCCATGTGGTGGTGTATTAATTCTTTCATTAACTAATAAATCTTTGCTTAGAATATTTAATTGAGATTAATCTTTGATTACAATTAGCTTAATTAACCATCTCTTAATTTTAATTAGTTATAAATCCCACATAATTTTAATTAGTCTAATTAACTTCAATAAATATCCAATCAAATCATAATCAAGTTGATCAGTCTGAATCAGATTTTTAATCAAACTTCCAAAAAGCTCCAAATGTCCAATTAAACTTATTACCATTCTCAATTTTGGTTTCTCACATCATTAAGGCCTTCAATTTTAGATCAAACTCAAAATTATTGTCAACAAATTACATATTTAAATTGGACAACTCATAATTAAATTTAATTCATAATAACCACAATTCTCAATACCCATGACTTAATCAACTCCAATTCGGACCCAATTAATAAAATCTCAATTTTACTAAACTGGATCGGATATTTAGTTAAACTCTCATATGGTCCGATACTGAAAATTAACAATTCGTCAATTTCATCTTCTTGAGCCACCTAAGTTTTTAATATTTTAATTCCAAAAGAGCTCTTTTATAAAATTACATATGAATCAATACCAATATTGTTCATCAATTCTGCAATGAAATTAAAATAATAATTAATTAAAATCCAAATCACCTTGATTAATTAAATATAAAATATTATATCTAGCAAGGTCGTCACAAATATAGTAAGCGGGAGCCTAGTGAATATAATTTCAAAAGTGAACTTTATTCATCAATAGAAAATAACTCCTCATCAAACCATTCAATCATTCATATATCAACTTTGTAAGCAGTACGATTTCGAAAGTAAATATTACTTGAACATATCTTTATTAAGTTACTACTCACAGTGTTCAAATGCCCAGTTCACCCTTGTAGTTAACCCTATACAATTCATAATACACATAGAAACTGGGTCACCATATAATTCATTCCGTTCTTTAATTCGTTTAATTCTCTTAGGCTCTTTCTAACTCTATAGTTCATTTATAATGCTTAGCACATGCCTAAGAGTGCTTAAGAGTGAAAGAGAACAGAAATTGACATATGAAATAGCTTTTCAAAATTTTCTGACACAGGGTTCTTCGCTCGAGCGCAACATTGGTCGCTCAAGCAGACCCCTTGGACTCCAAAAATACCAGTTGCTTGCATTCTACGCTGGAGCGACAACTTCTCCGCTCGAGCAATAAAGTCGATTTATGGGTTTTCTAAAATATTGTTTGTGCTTCAAAACATAACTTTAAATGATACAACTTACATGTTATGTCCCATATATCAACCATACAACTTCTAACATGATATAATGCTAATTTTACAAGATTTGAAGCTCAAATCTCAAAGGATTCATCATACAAGCCCAAATCATTTCAAATTCATTTCTATAACTTCATAACTCATGCACATAAATTCTATATTTTCATGGGTTGTGCATGCATGTGAAATGTATAATCTAATTTCATCTCAAATGGTAGAAATGACACTCAAATTCATGAGATTCAACAAAATTATGTATGCATGTGTGATTTGGTGCCAAATTCTCCATGTTTCAAAAATCATCTTTCTTTATTTTATGAAACATAAATTGAAGCTATAGAGCCCTTTCAAAAATATTTGCATGTATGAAATTTAAATCAAAATCAAACTAATTTTTGA
>NW_021025367.1:3037184-3054973 GCF_004153795.1 Camellia sinensis | reverse complement strand
CAAGGGGGAGAGGTGGTCTGCACCAAGAAAGCAAAGTGGTGGCATGGCTGTCGACCACTTTTGGTGGTCCAAAGACCACCAAGACCAGTTGGCCGACCAGAAAACTGGTTGGCGGGGAAGAAAAGTGATTTTCACGGAGAGAAACTAGTCTCCAACCCTCATTCCACCCTCCAAGCATGGAAAACAAGGTTTGTGCCAAAAACAAACCAAAAAGGATGCAAAACAAGAGTGAGATGGGGGCTCAAACGTCTAAGCATGCATGCATACACACTAGGCCATAAGCAAGGCAACAATGCACAACCCTTAGAGGCACTCAAAGGGTGAAAGAAGTGGGAACATGAAAATACTACATGCTCTGAAATGTCATGTTAAATGATGCCAAATCATGCACATGATACAAATAAAGCATGCTATGGTGCCCAAAGCTTGAAACTAGCATAGGCACTTGCACAATAGCTATACAATACATGAACCATATGGCCAAGACAACCCAAAACAGTCTTAGAATGTCAAAACAATGCTAAAACATGTATGGAGTATAGCCAAAACAAGCTAGCATGAAGGCATGAAACATAAAGCATGCTGGGCCAACAAAGAGGATTACACTACATCTACCAACACCAAGCATGAGATGACTTTACCAAGAAAAATTAGAGTTGTATCATGGAAAAATAAGACCAAAAACCGATGCACGCATTGCTAGCATAAGGATGCTAATTGAAAATGACCCTAAACTAACCATCGAAAGCGGTTAAGTAAAAGGGAGAAAGAAATAGGGGTTGGAAGACATGCATCACACGCCCTCTCGACAGAGGGTCCGAATAATCAGCTAACTAGTTAATCTAAGCTAATTAAACTAATTATTACAAAACGAAACTAACTAACTAATGCTAGTTAACTAATTAGTTATTACAACGCAAATGAATAGCTAAGTGCATTAACTACTTAATTACAGAACCAAATAGCTAACTAGCTAAGCTAAATAGTTAAAAGGAGCCTCGGGGTGAGAAGTGCATGCATGCTCGATCGCCTCGCTCGGTAATCCATCGCTATGCCCCAACTTGCCTCTGTTTGCATTTGATTTCAGAACACTGCACAAACTTCCAGGTAGCTTCTACTCCATCATGGAGACCTCCAGAAAGGCTGCCGACCACTTAATGGTGGTGTAGACCACTTGTAGACCACTTACACATGCTGCAGACCAGAAAAAGTGTTCGGCCAGCTACTTTTTCTAGTCTGCCGACCAGAAAATTCTGCCAAGCTCCAATTTGCTACAACAGAGAACAAGAAGGGGCACAACAATGTATTTGCAAGGTATGTGTGTACAACCACCCTCCCTATCATTTCTCAAGCTCAAAGGGGGTGTGGTTCCGGACTCTCGGGCCACCAACCGAGCATCGCAATGCAAGATGGCCGAGAAGCCAAGTTTGCACAAATCAATGTCAATGAATGCACAAATAACACATAAGGGCCTTAACCTCTATCATGCTTGATCAAGAGGGTCGGCGACCGAGAAGTAAGGCACATTTCATCACTTCAAGTATGAAACATCCCTCGTTTCTCGTGTTTGGATTAACACTCTATCCAAACACAATGCAATGCAACATGATCAACTTATCAATGCTAATAGCATGCAAACAAAATGCAATGCATGCACATGCAAACAACATGCAATGTAACAACATGCAGACAACATGCAATGTAACAACATGCAAACACAATGCAATACAACAACATACAAACAACAAGCTATTCTACCAATGCTTGGATGGCATGCCCAAGATTCTATCATGCAAACAATGCATGCATGGCAAGTTTGGAAGCTTAAGACATCAAAGCTAGGAAAGAACATCTCACAAGAGGCATGCAATACAATGCTCAATGGACTTAAACCAAATATGGATAGACCTAAATCATGCCAAAACAGTGGCCAAAACATGCTGAAAAAGGAGCCTAAAAGCTTATACAAGCATGCATACACATTAGTTCACCAACAAGGCATGAAGACAAAACTCTCAAACAGATTGAAGGAGTGACAAATGTGAGAGTGTGGCAATGAAATATGCTCTAAAATCAACTACCAAATGATGCCATATCATGCAAATAGCTCAAAGAAAGCATGCCAAGAGACTTGAAACACAAAGCTAGTCAAGGGCTTTACACTACAACTATACCAAGCAATGCTCAAATGACCTAAAGCACTCAAAAAAGGCCTAAGGCAGGTCAAAATGGTAGCAAAAACATGCTAGACTCGCAACAAAGATGGCAAGAAAGATAGGCTCCCGAATTAGCTCACAAACAAGGCATAATGGCACAACTCTTAAACATAATTAAAGAGTGATAAACATGAGAGCATGGCAGAAGTTTATGGTCTGAATCTACCTACCAAATGATGTCATATCATGCAAATAACTCAAATATGACATGCTAGGGGGCCCAAAGTGCAAGGCTAGCAAAGCCAAATACACTATAGCTATACAAAGCGAGCCTCAAAAGGCCAAGAACAATCAAAATAGTCCTAAAGCATGTCAAAATAATGCTAAAACATGCATGGAGTATAGCCAAGGTAAGCTAGCATGAAGGGCCAAAACACCAAGTACACTAGGCTAATGGGCAAGATTGCAGTACAAGTGCACAAACCAAGCAAGAGGTGACTCCACCAACCAAAAAAAGAGTTATGACATGTCAAAATAACACGAAAAATGGGTTGAGACTAAGCCAACACATGCTAGAATAACAAGCTAACTCATTAGGCATGCAAGGCTAGCAACGAGGATTTACACTACAAGTGCATGAAGCATGCAACCAATGATCAAACAAGCCAAAAACAGAGTTAAAGCATGTTAAATAATGGCCAAAAATGTGCTATAGGGGAGCCAAAATTATAGGCTAAAATAGCAGGCATACAAGGCTGGTTCGAAAAGATTACACTACAAGTGTATAAAGCATGCAAGGGTGGCCTAAACTAAGCCAAAACAGAGGTATGCCATACTGAAATAAGGCCAAAAACAGGCTGAGATGGAGCCAAAACAAGCTTAACAAACATGCTACTTTGATGAGCCATCAATACAAGCGAACAAGAGAAGAGGAGGGGGGACAACCCCCTCCTATTTGGGGCTTCAAAACCACAATTCTACCACTGAAAATCCACTGGATTTCAGTGGCTAAAAGGCCAAGAGAAGGTGATCTCGAAGGCCTAAAGTTATGGCACAAAACAAAACCAAACAAGCCACCAAAGGGGGGGTCAATCACCCCCAACACAAACAAAGCCTTAAACAAACATTTTAAGCACTTGAAAATGAAGCTTTTTACAGTTGACAACTAGGTCAAAATAAACATACAAAGATGGCTAAGTTCAGCAACTAAAACAAAGCTTTACAAAGATTAGAGCCTCACCCTTGAAGAAACACAGCAAACCAGCAACTTCTGAGGCAAAACCAAGCCTTTGAGCTTCAAACAAACCTCCAAGAACCTCAGCTCAACAGTGAATGTGTTTCACTATGTGTTTGTGTGCAAAAGTGTGAAGAAATGGCACTTTTGAGCACAAAATGAGACAAATATAGAAAGGAGGAGCAAAATAGAGATAGAGATATATGTATAACCCTAATGCAAAATTTTTGAACCTGAGACAAGAGGGAGGAGGCTCCCTTTTATAGAAAACCATGAATCAAGCTTGTTGAACAAGTTTGAGGCTCCAAGCAATCCCTCCATACACGTGTATGGAGGATGCTTTCTGTGCCCAACAGCTGGCACAGTTGGCATGGAAATTATCTGCAGAAAGTGTAGGAAAGCTGCCGACCAGTTGAAGTGGTCGACCAGCTACTTACTGGTCGGCCGACCATAAAAAGTGGTCTGCGAGGACAAAAAGTGGTCAGCAAGGGGGGAAAGGTGGTCTGCACAGAGAGAAGAAGGTGGTAGCATGGCTACATACCACTTTTTCCAGCTGCAGACCACTTTTTCTAGTTGGCAGACCAAAAAACTGGCTGGCAGGAGGAAAAATTGAAGCCCTAGAAATAAGCTTTCCAATGGTGGCAGCCTTGCATCAAAATTCCAACTGTGCAAAAAAGTTATGTCTGTTTTGGTGAAGTCACTCGGTTTCAATCCTACCCGGATTCATGCCGAACTTCTCCCAAACTAGTTTCCTTCTCTCCTTTCCTCTTTTCTTCAACTCCAAACTCCTAAACAAGGTGTTTTGAAAGATTTTTCAAAGATTTCATCTCTCTTTTATTCATTTCCACTTTGTTCTCGCTCGGTTTATCGAAAAGTGAAACATTTATTGAAATGCGAGCCTCGGAACATCGTAGGAACTTTATTTCAAAATATTTCGAAAGAGAGGGTTTTAAGGTCTAAAAACCATTCAAAATAGCTTTGGTCCAAAATGGGGTGTGACGTTAGGATTTGACTCTCCTCTTGCCGAAGAAATCGAACCTTTGCCCTGCACACCTTTCGTCACCAAGTAAACCATCAATAACGCCCAAGTCTTAAGGGCGGTCAAAAATGGGGTGTCTACAGTTGCCCCTCTTTGATAGAGCTCGAAGTCATGAAATGACGTGAGTGAATGTCAAAGCCCAGAGACGACCCATTTTTGACAAGGCCGAAGACTTGGACAAACGAACAAAATACAGATAAATAAATGGTTGCGCCCACAGGCTGCCTACGAATCCCTTTGCAAGGAATCAAACCAGCGTAGTTCAGGGGTAGGATGCAAAATGATATGCAATATTACCAAAACAATCTAATGAAACAATGCGAATGACATGCAATGTATTTGAATTAATCAAACCACAAGCAGTGCAAAACCACACAAATATCATAAAGGGACGGAGATGCAACATCAAACTATGTTTAACACAGAAAAGGTGCCGGGAACCTCAAACCACAACTCTCTTAGTGGGATAGGTGTGTGCACAGGCAGAACTATGCGTTTCGTAGCAAGAATACAAGTAATTGGGTGGCATGATATAAGTGTGGAATGATCTGCTGAGGAAAGATCATGATCCTACATGTTGAATTCAACAACAAACTACGATGTAATGGATGCAATGGATGTAATGGATAAGGCACGAGACCAAACCACATTTCTACTTAGAAAAGGCATAGACACAAAACTGGCCACGTCTAACACAGAAATGGTGCCGATACCCTCAGACCACAATTCTCCTAGTGGAATAGGCGCATACACATAATCACAAAACCATACTTTAACGCGAAAAGTATGGGCACATGCCGAACTAAGCTTAACATGGAAAGGATGCAAGCAATAAATGGACAATGCAGTACATGCATGCAATATATTCTATATGCAATGCAATAGACATAACAGATGTGATGCAATGGATAATAGATGCAATGTAACAGATTGTACGGTAGATGCAAAGGGTGACATGCTCCAACCATGCTGGAATCGTGAGAGGAGGAAAAACAAATCCCAAACACGCCGAAATCGTGTGAGGAAAGGAACACTCAAACCACGTTGAAATCGTGAGAAGAGGCCCGAAAACAACCGCCCAGGTGCGCGCACAACGCAACCTGAGATGAATTCCAAACATGCAGAAATCACGTGAGGAAAAGAGCACTCTAACTACGCTAAAATTGTGAGAAGAGGTCCGAAAACAAACCGCCCAGGTGCACGCATGACGCAACCTGAGATAAATTCCAAACACGCTGAAATCGTGTGAGGAAAGGGGACACTCAAGCCACGCTGAAATCATGAGAAGAGGTTTGAAAACAACTAATCAGGAGCGCACTCGACGCAACCTGAGATAAATTCCAAACACGCTGAAATCGTGTGAGGAAAGGAACACTCAAACCACGCTGAAATCATGAGAAGAGGCCCGAAAGCAACGGCTCAAGGTAAACTAAGAATCAAAAACCGTACGAGATTACATTTCATGCGTCCCGAGATACTCTAATCACGCAAAAATCGTGAGAAGAGAAAAATAAATTCCAAACATGCTGAAATCGTATGAGGAAGGGCACACTCTAACCACGCTGAAATCGTGAGAAAAGGTCCGAAAACAACCGCTCAGGGGCGCACTCGATGCAACCTGAGATAAATTCCAAACACGCTGAAATCGTGTGAGGAAAAGAACACTCAAACCACGCTGAAATCGTGAGAAGAGGTCCGAAAACAAATAATCAGGAGCATGTTCCACGCAACCTGAGAAAGCCCCGGGAGACAACGATCCTAAACACTGCTCAGCGTAAAAGGATAAATGATTTGAGATAACACAAGATGCAAATAAATACAATAAGTGTGATGATATGATACAGGCAATGCAGTGCTTGATGCTTAGGGAATGCAATAAACAAACAAAGCGGCGCTTTAGAAAGCACCTCATGGGGCGAGTGGCGATGAACCGAATGATGAATGAGGGGATCTCCCCTTGTGTTCTTCGAACTCTTACCTTCAACTCACAGTACAAAGGTCCTGAAATACTGTCTAGAGGTAACTTCTGTATGTAGAAACCACAAATGCCATTTTCCTTCCTGATCATATTCATAACTTTCCCTATTCTCCAACGGGGTGACAGACTAGGTTGGTTCAGTATCCAGAATTGGGGCACATACACATGTTATCTCAATCTATGGGGCTGCCATACAGATTTCAAGCCGAGGATACACCCATGGGTATTTAAACTAGACTTTAGTCTCGGAAATTCCAAACCTTTGTGTTCTAGGCATCAGCCATTTGAACTCTAGTTTCCACCGTCGCAGTTGGTCTCCTAGGAACTCATTTCAAACACAGCCAAGACAATTCTGGCGGGGAATGGTACTCAGGGAGAGCACTTCTAATTGCCATTCTGGTTTTGAAGCAGGCTTGATCTTGCGCTTGAGGTAGAGGCACACTCATATTTCGGAGCATGGACAAGGCCTAAAGAGGTACACCCGGAATGTAATCTCGAAACTTTCTAAAGTTGAAACAAACTCAGATGCTCCCAATTTTCACTCTTTTCTTTTACTTTGCAGTTTGGAACCTATGTAGCTTCAGATAGGTCCTTGTTCCACTGTTCACATATGACCTGGGTTAAACTCTGCAGTTTTATGAAAAAACAAATCCTGTTTTGCACATATGTGAAGAACGGCACAACACTCTGAGCACAAAACAATTTTTTTTTTGAAATTGAAATTGAGAATGCATTTTTTTATCAGGTATTAAGCCTATGACTAACCACAACAAAAATGAATCAACAACGGAAAATAAAGGTAAAACAACCTATACACATCTATTGACACACGAAACGACTTAAAACAATAATCGAGACAAACAAAACAACACACACGACACTCAGACGTATTCCAATGGCAAGAGACCTCTCAGTTCGCGAGGAGCCAGTTTCTTCGGGTATTGTTTCCCACCCTTTTCTCATTTGTGATTCTCACATCTCTCTAACACTCAATCTCTTTTTCTTTGAAAAGCCCTTTCCATCACTCTTCTCTCAGCGCACATCTCTCTATTCTTCAATCTCTCATTTTTTTATCCCTCCCCTAGGTGGTTAACGGATAAGAAGCAAGTTGCGGGCTCTTGCCCCTAGCATTCTGCTAGATTCTCATTCTTCCGCTCAGAACAGTGAGCTTCTCCTATAGAGGGGTTATGGTGCGACTGGATGTGCAGTAGATCAACAACTAACATCGGTTGACAATGCGCTTGGCCAGGTCGGATATGATCAGACCTGTCCAGATGAGGGAGTGGAATACCCTGCTCCATTCCATTTCGTGCATCGCACTTGGCTTGATACCTCGCTGCTTAGAGGATGAACGAGCTTTCTGCCCTTTTGCTGTTAGCTTCAGTTGTGCCCTTTTTGGCGAATATGGTGCCCTTTCTGGCGAGTATGCTGACAACAGGGAACAGACAGAAAACCTGATTCAACCGTGCCCCTAGTTCATCATTTTGACCATTTTTTGTTCTTAGCTTCCGCTAAAACAATTTTAATTAATATGAGAGTTAGATTAACATGCTTGTTTGATTTTATGATTTGAAATCATGCAAGTCAGGTTGTAAGCACTGAAAATTTTCATTTTTTTGGGTCCAAGAAATGGTCCAGTTTTGGAAAAAATGGAATAATTTTCGAGAAAATTAGTCAACTCACTAAAAATTCTCAAAAGCTGTTTTTACAAATGGCCACTGCTCGACCAACATGGAACTTACTCTTGAGATGCACAACCTCATATCCAAAACAATGGAAAATTGCCCCTGTCTAAATGGCACTGCATGACAACGGAAAGTTGCCCTTTGTTTGAATAGTACCGCAACACACTGTAACCAGTTCTCATTATGAAGGTCACAACCGAACTCTTGGATACAGCAAAGACAAAGATGACCCGTTCAATCTCATGGATAGGACAGTTGAAGTTGAAGTGTTTATGGCTGGACTTCATAATAAAGTTGCCTACGTATCCCAAACATGGGAATCAAGCCTGACGTAGTTCCAAGTTAAGGTACACTCGGGTATTAACCTCTCCTTTTGTGCTCTAACTTTTGCTAAGGCCGCCCTTCCGGGTTTTCAACCTTGTGAGCTATGTTCTTCTTTTCTTTTCAATTCTTTTAATTTCTTTTCTTTGTTCATTTCTTTTCAGAAATTTTCATTTCTTTTTCTTCATTTCTTTTTTGTTCTTTTGCTTTTCTTTTCATTTTTCTTCTTTTTCTCGCTCTAACTTTTGCCTGGGTCGCCCTTCTGGGTTTTCGGCCCAACGAGTCTCTCAAGGGTAAAAGTATAGCTTTGTCCATGTTGATCGGTTTGAGATCTCGAAGCCATCTGAATCCAGGAGAATGGCTGCCGTTTGTTGATGATGTAGAAGTCCATCCAATAGGGGCTGAAGTTGCCCCTAGTGTTATGGATTAGGGATGGCAATTTAAACCTAGCCCAACAGGGACTCGACCCCCCGTCCCTGATAAGAGTGGTTTTTCCCAAAAAAATACCCCCGACGTGCCGGGGATGGTATTTGAAATTGAATCCCCGAACAGTTTCGGGCCGGAGACGGTGATAGCTCTGACAGCCCTGTCCCCGGCCCCGTCCCCGACCCCGTGTTCTGCCCGAAATAAAATTACCGTTATACCCTCCATTCATTCATATATATATATATATAAAGTCCCCTTTACTAATTCTAATGCCCCTCTGATCTGTCTTTCATTTTACCTCTCTCTCTCCTCTCACTCTCCCCTCTGATATGTGTCTCTCTCTCACTCTCTCTTTTCTCTTCGTCTCCTCCTCCTCCGATGGCATAGTCGGCGACGGCGTCGTAGTCTCCTTCTCCGCAGTTGGCGATGGCTTCGTTGTCTCCTCCTCCGCAGTCAGATCACCTCTCGCCACCTCCTCCTCCGTCGCCTCCTCCTCCTCTTTCGTGGCCTCTCACCGCCGCCTCCTCCTCCTCCGTGGCCTCTCACCGCCTCCTCCTCCCTCCGCCACAGCAGATCTAAGCAGATCCGGCCACTGCCACCGCCACCGCCGAGCCGATATCCTTTTTCTCATATCTCAGATCTCATGTATGTGTGTATATGTGTGTGTGTGTGTCTCTCCGACTCTGTTTCTTCTTCTTCTTTTTTTTTGTGATGATGTTGTTAATGAAAATGATGTTGTTGTTGTTGATAATGTTGTTGTTGATGAAAATCCATGTCGTTGTTGATGATTTATTATTGAGAGAGAGCTAAAAACAGAGAAAGAGAGAGAGAGAGAGAGAGAGAGAGAGTTACGGGGATTTTCCGAGGTCGGGAATACCCGATCCCCGTTAGGAGGCGGGGGTGGGGGGAGTGATGGGTTCCCCGCTGGGGATCGGGGATGGGGACGGGTAGTTTTGCAGCTTCAGGGATCGGGGACAAGGAGGGTGATCCCCGGCCCCGCCCTGCCCCATTGCCATTCCTATTATAGGAACTTGGTTGTCCTTCAACAAAACTTTCTTCTTTTCTCTGCTTTGGGATTTGGGATTCTTGCCGATCTTCGTTAGCTTGAGAAATGTCCCAATTTTTTACTCTTCAAGCACGTCTGACATTTTTTTTTTTTTTTGCCCCTTGTTCAAGGGCTGCTTCTCATCCAGCTTTACAAGCTTTCTTTGATAATATCTGATCTTCTGGATCTGCCCTTCATGCCCCTAGTTCAAGGGCTGCTTCGAATCTGGCCTGACAGGCCTCCTTTGTGGTTGATCGTTGAACATTCTGAATCCAAGTTCAAGGTTTGAAAGCAAAAGGGGTCGAGTCTTGAGGTTGAGAGCGATCCTAGATTGCACAATCTCACGAGCGATTCTACACAGGTCTTCGCAGGATCGCGCAAAACAGTTTTTGAAATCTTTTAAGAAAGTGACTAGTCGCTCGCGCCGAAGACAATGTAGAACCAATCTAGATCAAGCCAAGATCCTTCTCAGTACTCATATTAACAATCATGATCTCATTCATTAAGGGCTTAGCATGCCTTTCTTCTCTCAATTGATCAAATTTTTACAAATCCAGAGGAATTCCTCCCTCTTTGTTTTCACTACAGTGTTCAAAAAGTTTTGAAAAACTTAGGTCAATGCAATGATTTCAATGCACAGAAAAGTAGGTGAAAAGCACTATCATTTCATTCAAATTTTCTGGTACAACTAGCTCCATGGCAGAAACAGACGTAAAAGCGTGAAAATCACTGCTGTTTCATTCAGATCTTCTGGCACAACTGGCTCAACAGCAGAAACAAACTCAAAAGAAAGAATGCAAAAGACAAACACAAAACAAGATAGTAATATCTGAGGTAACACCACCGAAATCACCTGACTCCAACACAACAGGACTGACTCGATACAACAAGACAGACTCAACTGACTTAGCACAAAAACACAGACTCAATACAACACAACAAGACTGACTTAATACCCAAGTCAAAAAGTAAAATAAACAGCATTCGCAAATGCTCAAAACAGTGCGTGCCATTTCCAAATCTGGAGTAAACTGAGCGCCTTCCGCAAGTGGTTCATCCCCCGATCACATAATCACATTATCTCCCAAGTTCACTGACCTAGTGCCGATAGATTTTGCAAGACCTGGCGCGACGATGACCTCTTTATCAATCAGATCTTGTATTTCGTGGCGAAGACGAAAACACATGTTAGTGTCATGGCCGGCTTATTGATGAAAGGCACAGTACTTAGCCGGGTTGTGGGAGAGCGGAAGTTTATTCGATGATGGCCGCGGCTCAAGGGGTTCGAGATGACCTTGTCCAACAAGGATTTGGAAAGCTTTGGACAAAGGCATATAGAGGGCATGAAAGACCCTTCGACCTCGGGGTTGGTACTTTAAGGGTTGTGGATTTTTGCTGGATGCATCGGTAAAGGGAATAGTAAGCGCTGACTGGGTCTGTTGATCTCTTCCAAGTGCAGGATTAGAGCTGAAAGGAACGTTCCTGGTATGACGGCCCTTCTCCCGGCTTGCCCCTTGATTCAAACTGCTCTCATTCTGAGTGACAAAAGTGCCGTCCACAATCTTTGCAAAAACTACAATCAATTGTTGTTTGTTCAGCCCTTTGGCTTTCAAAGCCTCAACAGCCCACTGAAGGTGTTCATGGGGACCAATGCCTACGCCTACCTCGTTCTTACCACTGGCTTCTACTTTCCCAAGGGATTGGTCTTCTTCCAATGCAACCTGTCCCAAGATTGGGGAGCCTTTTGGCGTGAAATTTCTGGACTGCGATGTGGTCGATGACGGAGCCAATATTCCAAAGGTCAGATCTGCCACAGTTCTCTGAAGATCTTTGATCATTCTCATCAGCTCAGAAGTAGTGGGTTCACAGGTTTGGGATGATTGCGGTTCGAGTGCATTCATCATGCATAAGTCCATGCTACTTGGAATGAACACTTCAGGCTTAGGTAAATGGGCTGGGGTGATGTATATGCTGGGGTCATAGGTGGATGGCAGTATATGGATTAGATTGAGATGTAAAGGTGACGAGTCAGCACTAGCCCGAGGTCTTTTTGGTGGAGTTATGGCCCCTTCATCAATAAGACCCTGAATCTTATGACGGAGGCGGATGCAACGGTTAGTATCATGACCGTTTTGTTGATAATAGGCACAGTATTTAGCTGGGTCATATCTAAGAGTTCTAGGTGCCCTTCTTCTCACAGCATTTCCAAAGCTTGAGAGAGACTCATGTAAAGAGGATGGAATTTTCGGGCTTGGGGCCGAGTTGAAGTGGTTGGCTTTTGGCCATTAAGGGAAGTGGTGATAGAGTCTACTTCTGAGCATTTCACAGCTGTGCTACCATCAATAGTAGCATTGGAACTGTGGACAACATTTTTCCTCAAAGGCTCATTATCTTCCACAAAGATCCCTTGCTTGATGGCATCCTCGATTTGAACCCCCATTTCATGAAGGGCTGGAAAGGTAAACAGAGGTAGAACGACCATCTTTTGCAGTAACTTGCCATTCAGATTCTGAACAATCATCCTGATCTGATCTTTGTCGGAAGGCCTTGTAGTCATCATTGAGGCCTTTGCTCTCCATCTCGTCACGAACTCTGAGAAACCCTCATTTGGCTCTTGGCGGGTGACTTTGAGATCATGAGTTGTGACCTCAATCTTTGTGTTGTAAGAGTATTGAGCAATGAAGGCCTCAGCCATCTCTTCCCAGTTCTGTTTCACAGAGTCCTCTAATTTAGCATACCAGATTGCGGCTATCCCAGACATGGTTCGGCCGAAGAGAGACAATTTCTGGGCCAAGGTCAAACCCATTGGCCTCAATATATCAGAAAATAGGTGGAGGTACACCATTAGGTCTCCAGAGCCATCGAAGTGGTCGATATGCGGCATTTTAAACCACTCCGGTAAGGTAACTGCAGATTCAGTATACCCATCCTCTAAATCCGGGATGGAGTTCACTCCTTGTGCTCGTTTGAATAACTTCTCCAGTTTATTGATCTTAAGTGCAGTTGGGTCAACCTCACATTCAAAGGGAGCTTCGCTTTGATGGACAGGAGCTTTAGAGGCCTGTGCTGGGATTGGCTCCGCTGGATTGCCTTGAGTCTCTTGGACATTAGCAGTATGGGCAGTGGCTCCGGGTGTCAGGTTACCCATAGGAGGTGCATAAAGATGCACAAGCCGTAGCCAGCCGTGGCTGTTGTTGTTGTAGTTGGGTTATCACTTCGGCCTGACAAGCCGTGACTTCAGCCTGGCGGACTGCGTCCTGCTGTAGTGCCTTGATTGTCTGTTGCAGGTGCTGTATCTGTTCTTCCACACTGGCTGGGGGATACTGAGCCATGGGAATGGATGATTGATCTCGTGCTGAGCTGAATGTAGACAACTGTTCCCAAACGAAACTAAACCCGGGTGAATTGAGGGATGACTACTGTAGAAACTGCACTGGTGAATTCTGCCTGAACCTCCTTCGTCTTATAACCGATGGGGGTGAGGTAAACACAGGTTGCTTCTGAACCAATTCTGACCTGACAAAGTCTATCGATACAAGTCTGGTGTACTTGGGGGATATCGAAGCCTTTTGAAGCTATGGTTCCAAGACTACCTTGCAAAAGAAGAAAACAGATAGCATCTTAGCCTGATTTCACCAAAACAAATATGAGCGTAGCTGAATGACTGTGCTCTCTACTGAATTCTGCCCCAAAATTTTGCCTAAAAACTGATACCCTTAGGTCGATACTCAGACTTGAAACTGATACATACCATCCTGTAGAGACACACCCTAACAGCACATAGCAAGCAAGTAAGAGCCAAAACACCCCTATGGTGGGGTAGGGTTTCCCTGTCCTATTTTGTCAGGAGCTAGGGTTTCACTACGCACGCAGCGGTTTCAAACAACCTACAATCAGGTAAGCAACTTGTTCCTAGTTTGGAATGGTCTCTATGGATTTTGATATGCACTAGGTCGAATGGTCAAAAAGGGTGCCTCGATAGCAACCGAGGTTTGTGTTCCCATCGTGGCAGAGCCCGCAACCAGTCAGCCTTATGGCACGCTTTTCTAAGCAAGCCTCCAACAAACCGTTCAGGAATAGTAGACGGCAAACATGGTGTCCTAAGCGCACCAATGCAAATGCAATGCAAAGAAACACATAAGTGTAAACAAAACAACATATCATGAGTTCGAGTCAAGTTCTCTAAATCCCCAGCGGAGTTGCCAGAAACTGTAGACCGCCCAAACTCCGCTCCACGCCGAGGGCACGAATCGTTGTTCTAGCTACTACAGTTCGGACTCCTGTCACAGTTCTGAATCTAATCTCATAAAGTGCAATGTAAGACTGATAAGTCACCAAAGAGTCCAAATTTAGCAAATCGTTTTGGAAAATCGATTTTAATGAAAAAGCGCCAAACATGGACTGCTTTGCCAGATTTCAAAGTCGCCACCTAAATATTTTATTTTGGGAAATTTAGGAAACCCTGACTCGTGCCTAGGGCCACGTGTCCGTCATCACCAAAGTTGCCTCGACTCGGGAACTTGGGTACGAGAGGGGAAGGTCCTGAAATGAGCACCCCCACTCGCCCGATCAAAGATCGACCTCTACTAAACATGATATGTTGTTTTTGAAAACACATGTGTTCTTATTCTGGTTTATTAACCTAACTTACTATGTGATGCGCACAGCACACAAGTATAGACTCAATCGCAAGAATTGGAACAAAACATTTCATGTTTGTTTTTTAAAGTGGTTTGAAAGTTGCTACCCTCAAGTAGGCTAAGTCGCGGATTTGCCACCCTCAAGTGGGCTTAGAAAAACACGATTTTGCCACTTCAAGTGGGCTTAAAACTCACAATCATCGAGTTGTTCCAATTCAGGCAATCAAACCTTCACCTACAGGCATTCAGACAGTTAAACACTTAAGCAGTTAGCCTCATGGCAAGCATGTTATACATGGCAACATACACATCTCATGCAGTATGCTAAAGTGAAAAAAAGCTTACTTAGTACTCCAAGCTAAAAAAGAAGCTAATTAGTAATCAATGCATGATCCTAGCTAATTTAAGATGCCTAATGCAACACATGCAAAGTGCAACTAAAATAGGCTCAGCTATCTAGAATGGCATATGAATGCAACTAGATAACATGTATTCAAATTGGTATTGAAGTACAATGCAGTTTGTATGATGCGCCGAGCCCGGTGCATGCAAAACAGATTAATGATGCACGCATGCGAAACATAAGGATGCTAATTGAAACATGTCCAAAAACTAACCATTAAAAGCTGGTAAATAAAAGGGAGAAAGAAATGGGGTTGGAAGACATGCATCACACACGCGTACACTTATTACAAAGCTGTGCCCTCTCGACGGAGGGTCCGAATAATAAGCAAACCAACTAATCTAAGCTAATTAAACTAATTATTACAAACCAAAACTAATTAACTAACAAGTTAACTAAGAACAAATCGATTAGCTAAGCACGTCAACTAATTAAGTACAAAACCAAAGCATTAGCTATCTAAGCAGAGCAGCTAAGTAAAGTAGTAAGAAGAAGTCCTCGGGCGAGGGGTGCATGCATGCTCGGTCGCCTCGTTCGGAAATCCATCGCTATGCCCCAACTTGCCTCTGTTTGCATTTGATTTCAGAACACTGCACAAACTTCCAGGTAGCTTCTACTCCATCATGGAGACCTCCAGAAAGGCTGCCGACCACTTAATGGTGGTGTAGACCACTTGTAGACCACTTACACATGCTGCAGACCAGAAAAAGTGTTCGGCCAGCTACTTTTTCTAGTCTGCCGACCAGAAAATTCTGCCAAGCTCCAATTTGCTACAACAGAGAACAAGAAGGGGCACAACAATGTATTTGCAAGGTATGTGTGTACAACCACCCTCCCTATCATTTCTCAAGCTCAAAGGGGGTGTGGTTCCGGACTCTCGGGCCACCAACCGAGCATCGCAATGCAAGATGGCCGAGAAGCCAAGTTTGCACAAATCAATGTCAATGAATGCACAAATAACACATAAGGGCCTTAACCTCTATCATGCTTGATCAAGAGGGTCGGCGACCGAGAAGTAAGGCACATTTCATCACTTCAAGTATGAAACATCCCTCGTTTCTCGTGTTTGGATTAACACTCTATCCAAACACAATGCAATGCAACATGATCAACTTATCAATGCTAATAGCATGCAAACAAAATGCAATGCATGCACATGCAAACAACATGCAATGTAACAACATGCAGACAACATGCAATGTAACAACATGCAAACACAATGCAATACAACAACATACAAACAACAAGCTATTCTACCAATGCTTGGATGGCATGCCCAAGATTCTATCATGCAAACAATGCATGCATGGCAAGTTTGGAAGCTTAAGACATCAAAGCTAGGAAAGAACATCTCACAAGAGGCATGCAATACAATGCTCAATGGACTTAAACCAAATATGGATAGACCTAAATCATGCCAAAACAGTGGCGAAAACATGCTGAAAAATGAGCCCAAAAGCTTATACAAGCATGCATACACATTAGTTCACCAATAAGGCATGAAGACACAACTCTCAAACACATTGAAGGAGTGGAAAATGTGAAAGTGTGGCAATGAAATATGCTCTGAAATCAACTACCAAATGATGCCATATCATGCAAATAGCTCAAAGAAAGCATGCCAAGAGACTTGAAACACAAAGCTAGTCAAGGGCTTTACACTACAACTATACCAAGCAATGCTCAAATGACCTAAAGCACTCAAAAAAGGCCTAAGGCAGGTCAAAATGGTAGCAAAAACATGCTAGACTCGCAACAAAGATGGCAAGAAAGATAGGCTCCCGAATTAGCTCACAAACAAGGCATAAGGGCATAACTCTTAAACACAATGAAAGAGTGATAAACATGAGAACATGGCAGAAGTTTATGGTTTGAAATTACCTACCAAATACTGCCAAGGTATGCAAACATCACAAGTATAGCATGGTAGGGGCCTCAAAACTCAAGACTAGTCAAGGCATTTGCACTATAGCTATGCAAAACATGAGTCATATGGCCAAGGCAACCCAAAACAGTCCTAAAGCATGTCAAAATAATGCTAAAACATATATAGAGTATAGCCAAGGTAAGCTAGCATGAAGGGCCAAAACACCAAGTACACTAGGCTAATGGGCAAGATTGCAGTACAAGTGCACAAACCAAGCAAGAGGTGACTCCACCAACCAAAAAAAGAGTTATGACATGTCAAAATAACACCAAAAATGGGCTGAGACTAAGCCAACACATGCTAGAATAACAAGCTAACTCATTAGGCATGCATGGCTAGCAAAGAGGATTTACACTACAAGTGCATGAAGCATGCAACCAATGATCAAACAAGCCAAAAACAGAGTTAAAGCATGTTAAATAATGGCCAAAAATGTGCTATAGGGGAGCCAAAATTATAGGCTAAAATAGCAGGCATACAAGGCTGGTTCGAAAAGATTACACTACAAGTGTATAAAGCATGCAAGGGTGGCCTAAACTAAGCCAAAACAGAGGTATGCCATACTGAAATAAGGCCAAAAACAGGCTGAGATGGAGCCAAAACAAGCTTAACAAACATGCTACTTTGATGAGCCATCAACACAAGCACACAAGAAAAGAGGAGGGGAGACAACCCCCACCCATTTGAGACCTCAAAACACAGTTTCCACTACTAAAATTTCTCTGAGTTTCAGTAGTGAAGAAGCCAAACAAAGGTGATCACAAATGCCTAAAGTAATGGCACAAAACAAGGCAAAACAAGGCACAAAAGGGGGTAGACCACCCCCAACACCAAAGAGGCCTTAAACAACCTTTCTTAACACTTAAAATCAGAACTTTTTGCAGTATAAAGTTAAGCCTAAAACATCATGCAAATAGGGCCAAAGACTTAAGCAA
>NW_021025367.1:3006993-3017448 GCF_004153795.1 Camellia sinensis | reverse complement strand
TTTGGCGGTAGCAATCAATAACTGCCCGGTATGACGATAACCAGTCCATACCCAAAATAACATCGAAACCTCTCATAGGCATAACTACAAAGGAAAATGGGATTCTATGGTAATCAACCTCTATATCACAACCCCTAACACCGTGTTTCAAAATCAATTCACCCCCAAGAGGCGACACTACACAAATAGGAGATGTTAACTGTGCCAACTCCAACTCCAAAATAGATGCAAATGCAGCAGACACAAAGGAATGAGATGCACCCGTATCAATCAAAATATTAGCAACCGAGTTGCAAAACAAAAAAGTACCTCTTACTACTGATGGAGCCGGTACTAGATCCTGCGCGGTAACAACATACACGCGTCCTGTAGGCCCCTAATCTACCTGCTCACCCCTCGGAGCATACGACTGCTGCACTGACTGGGATGACGAAGCTCCTGGATTGGCCCTCGAGGCCTGCACAGACTGAGCTGGCTGAAAACCCTGCATCTGCCTAGAACCAGACGCTCTTGAGGTAGCACTCAACTACGGGCAATACCTCTTCAGGTGCCCAGGCTGACCACATTAATAGCAAGACAAAGGCTGGCCCCTGCCCTGACTCTGGCCCTGAGGTCTAGCTGAAGAAGAAGCAGCTCGCTGACCCCCTCCCTTCTGCGGGCAAGCCGAAGACTTGTGACCCAGCTGGCCACATACAAAACAAGTCAAGCCTCCCTGACTACCTCTCCCTAAGCCTGCACTCGGCACCAGAAAGGTCGATCTAGCAACTCCACCCTGAGACTGCTGAGGATTAGGACCCCTCTGTCTCCTGTCATCACCCTGACCATCTTGGCTCCTCTTGGAGCCTCTCTGCCCCTCATCCTCCTCCTGCATCATGAGCTCCATATGAGCTGCAGCATCCACTAAGTGTCTATACTCTCGGATGTAAGACCCACCAACCCTCAGCTTGAGGCCCCGCCTCAACTTTCGCTCAAACTCATAGCAACGACGTTCTTCGAACGCCACCAACTCAGGTGCAAACCAGGACAAACTAGTGAAAGTGGCCTCGAACTCTGCCACAGACATACCCTGCTGATTAAGCTGGCTAAACTGATCCCTCAGCTTCTCCCTAGCCACTGCAGATAAGAACCGCTCCTGGAAAACATTTACAAACGCCTCCCATGTACCACCAACACGAACCTTCTCGTACTTCCACCACTGACCCGCATCTCCCTTCAGCTGGAAGGATGCCAAGGTCACTTTCAGTGCCCCGTCCTCGATGCCAAGCATCTCGAACGTCTTACTAATTTGTTCCAACCACTCATCAGCCTTCAGTGGCTCCTTTGGATCCCCAACAAACTCCTTCGGATTAGACCGGAAGAACTCCCTCTTCAAGAAGGAAGGCCCTGCCTCAGCTGCCTGATTCCCAGCCTTGAGAATACCCAAAGCCCCTGCTATCTCTCGTGCCAAGGCACTCATAGCCTGCTGGCCCGCTGGCTCGGCCACGTTGGCTTGACCAACACCCTCCTGCATTGCTGGAATATCATCCGGTAAAGGTACCTCCTACCTCACAGGCCTACCACGCCTAGCACCTCTTCCTCGCCCTGACATCCTAATAAAGGTAATACAGAACGTTAGCACATTCACAAATGTGCCAAAACTAAACACTCACGTCCTAATGCATGGACAACTGTAATTCACTCCACGTAAGCACATAAACACATAAGCACTTACGAATTTCATCTCCGGATAATGATAGTCCCGAGGCGTTACTAGAGTTCCGGTTAGAAACAACATTGATCAAGTGCTTTTCCAACAAGACTCCCAGAAACCCAAGGATCCAATCAACATCCTAGAAACTACATTCCATACCCACATAGTCACGTAAGCATGTTATCAATTAAGCACAAAGCATATGACACTACATCTAAGTCTCTATCAAGCGAGACAAACCCATTGTGATCCTAATCACTTCCCACGTACCCAAAGTATTCGAACCCGGTACGCTCTGATACCAAGTTGTCACGCCCACAAAAGAATAACATTAAACCCAACAATAGAGACATGCATTGATATATAAAAACTCCACATTCTTCTATTCATCAGAGTTTCATTACAAAAAGTATTACATGTTAACGACAAAAGCAAATACCCTAAATAACACTTGGTTACAAAAAGAGAGTACTAACTCATTTACACATTAAGCCCTTGGCTTGAATTTACATGTAATACATCAAAAATAAAACGACAAAAGTGTGTCCGCCTCTAGCCTCCCAAGCTATGTCCTTGGAGGTGGCATGCTACCTGTACCTGAAAATGATATTCCCATATAGGGTGAGCCACAGCCCAGTAGAAATATACTAAACCAAATATGAACAATGACTAAAAGATTAGTAGTTGATAGATGGTCAACACAGATACTTTCCCTTATCACACTTTACGGTTCCATGACATACAAGTCCATATTACAGTCCATTTTCCATTTCCTTTCAATTCTAAATTTATAACCATGGCTCAGAATCTGGCCAAATAACTCATATGAGACAGTACTTCATATCAAGCACTTCCTTATTTGATAATAGATAAGCATACTAGCTATATTACACACCAACAGATAAGCATACAAGCTATATCATCACTTCCACAGATATGCATATGAGCACTATCACACTTCCAATGACAAGCATATGAGCTCTGTCAATACATCACTAGATAAGCATATGAGCTCTATCTACGGAGTCCATCCCCTATCTCCTCCCAACAACATCCGGTTTAGAGGTCCATCCCCTATCTTCCCCTAAACCGTGGAGTACATCCCCTATCTCCTCCAACCCAACACAATGCATATAAACAATAATTATACACATCATCACACAACACATAAATTTAACGTGTTCTTTCAATCATCATACTCAATGACTCATTCCAGAGATTAGTTTCCGTTTGCCTAATCATCATGCATTGTCTACAACAATCAAGACTATCCTCTACCGATAGCCCAAGCAGTTATTTCTATACAGAAAATAAATGCAACAATGGATATATAATCAACATTCCAACTAGATGAGTGATAAATAATCCAACTACACCCTTTCAGCCCATGTCTTCCCAAATCAATTCCTCATTTCTCATAATTAATTATGCAAATTAATTAACCAATGTAATTAGGGTATTTTCCATAATTTACATTACAACCCTTAGGTTCCATTTTTATTAATGTTTTAACATTAATTTCACTTTTCCATGCCAAACATGCACTTAGGTTTTGTATGATTAAAAACCCAACTTTTGTAAAATTACACAAAGGCCCCAAACTTTCACAAAATTACCAAACCAACCCCAACATCTCCTTGTGAATTTACACAAAAGCCCCCAAACTTTCACCAAATTACCAAACCAACCCCAACATCTCAAAACACTAAAATTTAAAGACAAAGCTCATAAAGAGGAGTAGGGTATCCCTACCTCGAAGTTAGAGCTCGGATGGAGAAGAGACCAAAAACCAAAGTGCTCCAAAGACCAAGATTTTCGGATCAAAACGACGCCCTCGACGATCAACACAACTTTTACAAAGGCCGAAAGTGAGGAACTCACTCTCACTAGATCAATACTTAGAGAGAAGTCAAGGTTTTAGAGAGAGAAGCTCTCAAAATGGGTTTTAGAAAAAGTAGGAGAGAGAAAGGAAAGTAAAAAGTGATTTAAAATCACCCAGCGGATAACTCATATATGCATGACCCGCTCGAGCAGAGAATACAACGCTCGAGCGCCAAGAAAAAAAATCTGGACACGCTCGAGCGCCAAGACACAAGAATAAAGCACTCCCACTCGAGCGCGAAAACCAGTCCGCTCGAGCGTAGATTTCCACCTCCCAGAACTTACATCCAGAAAGTACTACCCACTCGAGCGCCAACAAACCCGCTCGAGCGCCACCGCTCGAGCGTAAAGAAACCTGCTCGAGCGTAGAAATCACATCTGCAGAAGTTTTACAGGAACACGAAATACTGGAGGTGTGTAATCCCCGCTCGAGCGCAAGAAGACCCGCTCGAGCGGAATGCCTAAAAACCGAACAACAAGGAATTGAAACCAAGGCCTAACCAACCTGTAACAACCCTGTTCAAAACATCCTAAAACTCAATCATGAGGAATTAAAGGACACAACAAGATAGATACCACTACCAACTTCAAGGAACCGAATCCGAAACACAACAGAATAGTTAAGGGACAACCGGGATCGCTATATTGATCCTCTAAATATAGGGCTTAGGCCAAATTTTAGTTTGCTAAATATATTGAGCATATGGGTACTTTACAGTTTTTTATGTGCTTGGTTAAAGAAATTTTTTACCCATGAATATTATCTATGGTGTATTTCAGTTAATAAAGTTTAATGTGTTTATTCACATTTTGTTTATAAGTTATGGTAACTGTTATGTATGTATTCATCTTATATGAACTCTTACAGTTATATTTAAATTTTGAGATATAAAGATTGACACTTTAATTTAGAAGTGTATAATGCTTCGGTTTAGAAGTGTATATGGATCCATAAAGTATGATGCTTGGTTTAAAGCATTAAAGACCTCGGTTTAGAGGAATAAAGGCTTCTTTTGGAAGCGTAAAATGGAATAAAATTCCTTGCAGGGTCTTGTCAAGACCATACAGAGGACTGAATGTGGAATTAGCATGTTATATAATTTTTGGATCAATTATGTTGAAATTCCACACTACACTTTATCACATATAGGAATCCATTTTGGTGAGATATTAGTGTTTGTAATTGTGGAAGGTGTTATGTTGTTCAATAGCATAATTACCGCTACAGTTCAATATTAATATTTCTTATTGAACGGGATTCTGTGCTGAGATGTTTCTATTCTGAATCATGTTTATGTGGCCACTAAAGTTGTTTAACCCGAGAGTCATTTTTTCTTAAATAAAATATTTTCTTAAAGTAGTAGTCAATGTTGCCTAAGTGGGAGAATGTAAGAATTTATTCTTAATTAGGCTGTCATTGACTATATTTTGTTTGGTTTGTGAAAAACAGGTTGAAAGTGATTCAGATAGATTGACTGGTATGAGCCCAAAATTATTATTGTGATCCATAAAGTTTGGGCCATGGTCATCTTATTGTATATATTATTTTATATATGGCTATGTGATATGGAGGTGTAAGGCCTGTTTAAGTTACTTGGGTTCCTTAATGGGAGGGCCCAATAATTGTTTTATTTAGGCCCAGTCCCCTCTCCCATCCTTATTAGGGTTTACATATATCTATATATATGTAGATCAAAGGGTTGTTAGCCCCATTGAAAAGACAACATAAAGATTAGGAGAAGGAGGGGAAGAGTTGGTGCTAAGGTTTTCCAATTGTGAATGTCATATTTTTTTAAGAAAGCAAAACTCAAGACAATAACGGAATTAAACGGTATGTATCTAAGTTTATATTTTAGTAGTTACTTATATTCATAGTGTTTTGATTTCTATTATATAGATCCTATAATCTTACATAACTTTCCTGTGAAGTTTTTTGTGCAGTAACTTTTTCTTTTTTTGAGAAATTTTGTGCAGTAACTTTGTTTGTGCTGTATTTGGATAATGAATTTGAATAGAAATAGAAATTAAAAAAGGGAAAAAAACGAAAGGAAAACAAAAATTGTACTTATATTTTATTTATATTATCCTTACATTTTCTCTTTCTCTTTCCCTTCCCCTTTTGTTTTTCCTTTTCCAAATCCAGACTTTATAAATTTAAAATAAAATTATTATAAATATGTTAAAGTAATTTAATATTTTATCTTGTGTATACATGAAATTTATAAATTAATTTTTATGTTTATAACTTTTTAAATTATTAGTTTAAAAAAATTAAAAAAAATATATAAATCTATTTAGTGCAATTTTGATAATTTGTAATAATAAAAAAAAAGTTAAACCTAACTAAATGAGATTGCATGAGTTATGATATATCTCTTCTTGTTATGAAAATAGACAAATTTAAAAATTATAATTGAGACAAATATACAATTTTATCATTAAATGTGAAGTGAAGTGATATTTAACAATAATAAATATGATGTTTCTGTTATTAATCCAATAATTTAAGCTACATTTCTTTTGATTTTAATTTCATAACTAAAAATACAATATGAATATAACACGCACACGAATTTCTAGTCTTTAAGAATAAAAAGATTTTAGAATATTTCCAACATTTCATCATTTTCTTTTATTTTTTTTATCTAATTTGATTTTAAATTGGAATTTTTTTTTGATTTAATATGAATTACTTTAACTTTTTCATTAAATTTTTATGAATTTTTAAAAGAACTTTCATTCTTATCCCAAATTTTTTTTTCTTTTCATCAATTTGATGAAAATAATAATAATTTCCAATGCTTCATCTTTTTAAATTTTTATCAAATTATAATTCGATAAAAAAGTATTAAAGGTTGAAAATTCTCTTAATTGGAATTATATCAACACTTATGACCACATTATTATAAGTCGGATTATGGAAAGTTTTTTGAGGTGTCAAACAATTTTTATTTGTAAATATCCTACCTATTAAAAAAAAAAAAAGAAAAACTAAAGAAAAATAAAAAAAATGTATATCTTTTGGATATGTTTTTTATCAATTTTGTTTTTTTGGATATTTTAATTTAAAAAATTTAAAAGTATAAAAAAATAATAGATTGGATTTTTTGGGGATAAAAGAAGCCATCTAACTCCTCTATATACTATTTTAAGATGGACTATTTTAATCACATAAAAAAATAGAAATTATATTTGAAGATTGTTTTTATATATTATGCTATTATATACAAATATAACTGTAACAAATTAATTAATGTATATGAAAAATTATACCAAGCTTTCATTTTCAATTAATTGAATTATGATTATCAAACTAACAAATAGTAGTAATGGTATAATAGGATAAAAATAAAAAACACAATGATATTTAAAAGTTTTAAATTTACCTAGTTATACAAAAATCTAATGTTATAGTACAATCTTGAATTCCCAATAATTTTACACATTTTTTATAAAATAAAATGACAATAAAAAATAAAAAATTCGATATCCATTTTTTTACTTCAATTTTACGGTTTTCATTGGGAAAAAAAATTCGATAAAAATTCTTAGCACAGAATGGGTATAGATACTTCTATTGCAACCATCATCACCAATAATTTTTCTTCACCATGTAAACTTGTAAACAAATACATAAATCTCACTAAAACAGAAACCAAAACCAAATCAACAATAAAGAAAGGGAATCACACACGGAAAAAAATAAAATTAAAAAACAAATAAATTTATGGAGTGATAGGATTAAAATTTTGATAGATATACATAAAAAAAATAGATAATTATATTATTAAATCATAATTTAAATTTAGATATTGTCATATCTTTTTGAGATCTATATCTAAATTCTTATCTTATTTATTTTTGTGTGGCTTCTATTTATTTATTTTTTCAATTTATTTAAGATGGAGCTGTGGATTTGTATTTTTTTAAAAAATTAATTTATCTATGCTTTCTATTTGTTTTTAATTATTATTATTTAGGTAAGTCACGATGCAAGTTAGATATGTGATAGACATGCGAGTTTTATTGATTTAAAATATGATTGTGTGAGATGTTTTCAAATTAGATTTGTTTAGATAGACTTTAAAGATTTTTAAAATTTAAAATTGGATATTGAGAGGCAAAATAAAGATTTAAATTGAATACATAAAAATCATATTTATTAATTTTATCTGTTTGTATATCTGATTTTTAATTTTTATTTTTAGGTGATGTTATAATATAATATATAAGATATAGATAGATAACCACAATTCTCATAAAAAAATATTATCTGATTTTTTGAGGGAGAGAAAATGAAGGCAAGTTTTAATATTTTCTTTTGAAAATCGATGAGAGAAATTACAATGGAGAGATTATGAAATGTTTTTGTTATCTTTCCATTTGAAATCCATAAATTAAGAGATAATTATTATTTCTAAAATAATCAAATAGGTATGGGAGAAGTTGAAAGGGGGGATAATTATTATTTCCAAAATAATTAAATAGGTATGAGAGAAGTTGAAAATGGTATGCGTGGGAAGAGTCAAAAAGGCTTGGAGCTCCCACAAGACTTGGGGTTAAAAACCCTCTTTTGCTTAATATATAGTATAGATACTAGCATATCACCCGTGCTATGCACGTGTTGTGTTTACAATTATCTATATATGTGAATTGTAATTTCTAAATATCTTTTTTCATTATATTATATTAAAGTTCAATATTTTCATAATAATTATATGTGTTGGACTTTTCAAGGAATTCATATATGTTGGATTTTTCAAGGAATTTATTTTTATGCTTGTTCTTAATGCATTAAAGTGTTATTATGGGGGATAATAATCATATGTGTTGGACTTTTCAATGAATTCATATATGTTGGATTTTTCAAGGAATTTTTTTTATACTTGTTCTTAATGCATTAAAGTGTTATTATGAGGGATAATAATCATATGTGTTGGACTTTTCAAGGAATTCATGTGTTAGACTTTTCAAGGAATTTTTTTTATGCTTGTTCTTAATGCATTAAAGTGTTATTATGAGGGATAATAATCATGTGTTGGACTTTTCAAGAAATTCATATGTGTTGGATTTTTCAAGAATTTTTTTTATGCTTATTCTTAATGCATTAAAGTATTATTATGAGGGTAAGGCTTGGAGGTTGGGAGAAGTTAATAGATGCTAAGATTTTTTTTTTAAATCAAAAAATCAAAAATTTTAGATTGAGATATTTGAGCTCCCACAAGGCTTGGAGGTTAGAAACTCAATTCCGCTCATAAAATACTAGTATACCACCTGTGCTATGCACGGATTGTGTTTACAATAATCTATATATGTGAATTGTGATTTTTAAATATATATATATTTTTAAATGTCTTTTTTTTTTCCCTTTTTTTACATTATATTAAAGTTTAATATTTTGATAATAATCATATGTGTTGGACTTTTTAAGGAATTAAATGTCTTTTTTTTATATTATATTATATTAAAGTTTAATATTTTGATAATAATCATATGTGTTGCATTTTTTAAGGAATTAAATATCTTTTTTTTTTAATTATATTATTAGCCTATCATCCGTGCTATGTACAGATTGTGTTTACAATTATCTATATATGTGAATTTTGATTTTTAAATATTTTTTTTAAATGTCTTCTTTTTTTTCTTTTTTTATATTATATTAAAGTTTAATATTTTGACAATAATAATGTGTGTTGGACTTTCATTAAATAACGTGATTAGTATCACGTGTAATTACTCTAGCAATGCTCTAATATGAATAATAGTGAAAATTGTTATATTTATGCGACTAAATAAATGAAAAGTTTAATTGATATTATAACTAATAGAAAGAAAACATTATTTATAACTGAATTTATTTTTTTCATTATATTTGCCTCATATTTATAGTCTAATCATGAGTCTTATTTCAATGATTAGCATCGTTTATTTGGTAAAGACTTCCAAATATATCATCTATGTAAAATACTATCAAGTTGATCAGACAATCATAGTTGTATGATTGATTAGATTTGTCTTTAAAAAAATTAAAAATTATTCACATAGTTATAATTATCTCATCAATCTTATTTTTGTATGCATAATTTATATAAAGATCCATACAAAATGAGTATTTCGAATCATCAAGATGGAGCATGGATTGGGCCCATGATGCTCAAGAGTACCCTCTAGTTGGGCCTAACCAGAGAGGATTCTGACTCTTATATTTATTAAATAAAAGTCATGTTTGCATGTGAAAAATCAATTATATTTAAAAAATTGTTAAACTTACCAGACACAAACAAAATGAGATAATATTCTGATGACAAATAATAATTCTGTAATGGAAATCATAAGAGGCCATCTCCTCATACAATATTAGTAAAAATATTTAACTAGGATCTTGAAGAATAATTAAATATATTCATCATCTCTTTAATTATTTATAAGACAATAATGATATTAATATGGTCGGTTTAGGTTTGGCGCCGTCCGTTGTCAATATTACTAACAATGATGCATGTTTGCTTAGTTGGATAGTCCAAAATTTAACCTCTAAGCATGCAGCATTATTCCCTTCTAAACCCCATCCACAAAGTATACATCTATATATATACTACATAACAAAACATAAAACGATGTGTTATATGTGGTGCTCTTAATCAATGGCGTAATGATAAATTTTACAAATGAGATAATATTAATAGATGAGAGTAGTGGTGGCTTAAGGTATAAATAACTGAAGTGCTCGCCTATGATCCTGAATAAAGGAGAATCTTATTTATTATATCTTTGCTATACTGTGTGTTATACACATAATTAAAAAAAAAAAAAAAAACATCTAAAAAATTTTTAAAAATTGAAAAAGAAGTAAAAACTAATTTGTAAAAAAAAAAAAAAAATAA
>NW_021025367.1:2962203-3000639 GCF_004153795.1 Camellia sinensis | reverse complement strand
TCTTCGCAGGTGATATTTGTGAGCTTTATAAGTTTCGTGTGGCACGATCCTAGTAGGACTTTTACTTCTCCATGCAGAGTCCTCCTAGGATTTAACCTCCTGAAGGATAATCCTTATCCTCCAACACCCCCCTCACTGCTTAAACCAAGTGAGATGGTTATTACCATGGCCGAACTCCAACATGACTGAAGTAATCTTGGCTATGCTGAGCCGCAGAGTAGGCCGAACTATACTTAGTTCGGTTCTCCCTTTTACTCCTCCTTATCTCGGTTCTCTCATGTACAACCCATGGTGTGTTCAGACCGAGCTACCGAGTAACAAGGTTCTGACCGTTCTAACCACAATACGCCATGACCGGACTAACTCTGAGACCGGCCAAACTCCAAGACGCTTCCGGGTCGGAGTAACTTTACATTTCCCTTGGGCCAGAGTAATTTTGTACCTCTCTTGGACTGGAGTAACTTTGCGGCCTTTTTACTCAGTCCTTCGTATTGTGGGCCATAATGACTATCTCCCAGCTCGGCCCAATTTTCACAAAAATTACCCTCTCAATTGCCCCTTAATTCCATCTGCGCAGCATGATAGGGATTACCTGTCTACCAGCCGAGCTGAAGTTCTTAAGCCTTTCCAGCCGAGCTAAAAAACCCTTTAGCCTTCCAGCCGAGCTAAAAAACTCTTAAGCCTTCCAGCCGAGCTAATTTCACACCGGGCTCTGTTTGTCCGGTTAAAACGTCTCTTCAATCATAGCGACTGTAACGCTTCCCATTCTAATGGCACGTGGCACGCTCTGATTGACTGAGGATGGCTGTCACGCCGTCTTCGTGCTTCGTGAAATTTGAACAGTCCCGCCTTTTTTCCCTTTACCTAAAACGAATCTCTTCGTCTTGGTACACTTTACAACTTCTTTCTCTCTGAGCCTCCATTGCTTCCCAACTTTTGCAATTGTGAAGCTTGCTTTGCGTTCGTCTTTTACTGCTGTTGCATCCGTTTCTAGGTCCTCTACTTCAACTTGGTAAGCAAATCCATCTTTCTTGCTCTGTTTGTTTTCGTATTTGTTCTATGTGTTTTGTTTTCTGTGTTTTTTGCAAACACGTTTTTCCGTTTTGCTTTACTCTGTACTTCTATGGAAAAAACTTAACAGTAGAACACATGAGTATATGAAAAATCCTGTAGAAAACTGGTTTTTGATCCAAAATCAAGATGCAACCGAACTAGGATACTGTTTAAGCTAGGTAAAAGTCTAGTCAGCTTACAACCGGACTAACACTTCATGTTTACACCAGTAGCTTTGAGTAAGTCAAACCACTTCTTGATAAACCTTAGCTGAAGTAACCAACCGAACTAGGTTTGCACTTAGCATACTGAGATACCTGAACTCCAACCGATCTAGGCCTTCGGGGCTAAACCAGCTTTCGATGTTTTTTAGATGGAACTTAGAAAGCTGCCCCTAGACGATCAACTGGTCAAACAGAATCGTTTCCACAACCGAGATACCTAGACGCTTGCCAAGCCTGAACTAACAAAAGCCCCGCTCAAACCGAGCTACCAATCTCCTTGTAGAAACCGAGGTAGAACCTGTAGCATCCACATAGCCGAAGTAGGGCTCCTATTTTTTACTTTTATTTTGTAGCATGGTCCAATGATCTGCGCTTAACCCCTTTGTTTTCTACTTTGCAAACTTAGGTTGCCTTGGCACTCCTCTGCGCGCTCAACCGTGCTACTAAGTACAATTTTTGGACCGAACTAAGTTATTCGTAAATTATACAATAAATGGGGAAGTATAGGTATCTAGTTGAGACGCCAGGTGGTCTAGCCGAATTCCGAAGGGATTATGGCATACCTGACGATGTACACCTTACCCTGGTAGAAAAAGATGTCATACCCTGGGGGAATGAAGGCTTTGTCCCCTTCACTCTCTTATCCATAATTGAGACCGGACTACGATTTCCAGTCCAACCCTTGATTTGTGAGTTTCTTAGGCAAACCAGACTATGTCCAACCCAACTATCCACTAATTCATACCGTATCATAATGGGAATAGCTGAACTAAACCGCCAAGCCGGTCTGAACCTCGGTCTGGCCGAAATCTTCCACTAATACTCCATTGGTTCAAAAGAAGATGGGTGGGTTTACTATTTAAGAATACGCCGTCGCCGAGAGAAGATAATAAAATATACACCGGATAAAGACTTAAATGATGACGATTTTTTTTGGGTGTCTGGGAACTTTGAGGATCACCAAGCCCAGATTCCTGGCCGACGTATAAACTGGAAAAAAGGAGAACCCGGTATATTTACTTCGGTTTTCTTGCGTGCTTTACTGTATTTCGATTTTTCAATCTTTCAGCCGAACTAAACAGTCGTCTTCTTTCGCAGATTCTGCTTACCTTCATTCTCTATACAGCTACCCCGATCTAGCGACCTTGCGCGCCGCACTACGATATCCAGAATGTAGTTGGGCCAAGTTGCTAAAGTTCGAGCCGACCTACAGATACAGCGGCCGCCGAAAAGCTAGAGTGACCGACTTTCTGCTAGAGGAGGCCCCAGAACCAGACCCAACCTTGCCAGAAATCAGACTAATCCCACTAATTACTGAAGAAGAAATGGCTAAAAGGAATAGAGTAAGGGCGCTTCTAACCGAAACCAACAGACCCGAGGTTCCACAAACCGATCAGACGACCGAGACCGTGGTAGCCCTTCCATCCCAGTAGCCATCCTCATCTCGGGCGAGCAAGCGTGCCCGTACTAGCCAAACCGAGCAACGACTTGTTGATGAGGATGAGACCATTCTTCTGCCAAGCCCTCAACCCAGCCTTCAACCGGAGCAATCTGACCGAGCTGACTCCTCCAAATGGGCTCTAATTCTCACATTTCAAAACCGAAATATCCAGGAAACTGACTCGGTTGTTGCTGAGAAGGATCACTTGATGGCTTTCAATCTAGCCAAGAGTGTTTGCCTTCCAAAAGATATGGAGCACCATAACAAGCAACTAAACACCGAGCTGAAGGCCATCCGGTCATCAACAAAATCAATGATCCTGGTAGGTGGCTCTCTGTTTTCTTTGTCTAACTTTTCCTAACTGTTAGTCCGGTTAAAGAGAGTCATTACTCTTTTTGCAGGCCATTCAGAAGAACAACATTGCGCATAGGAAAGTGCTGGAGCTCCGGAAAACAACGAGACAGGCAATGGCAGAAGCCGAAGCCAAGACTGCCGAACTAACATGTTCTCAACAAAGGATGGCCGAGCTGGAGGCCGAGGTAACTCGTTTAACCGGACTAGCTGCCTTGGCTGACAGTGATAAACGGCGAGCTGTTACCGAAGTGAAGGACAAATATTTGTGGGAGATGGCACAGCTTGAGGGCGCTAAAGACGCCGAAATAACAGTTCTAAAGAAGAAGGCTGAGGACACCGAGGTGAAGGGTTTCAAGGATGGCGAGGCCACGTATATCCAACAGTGTGAAGTTGCGAAGGACTTGTTCTTCAAATGTGACTGGAGGGGTGCTGTGGAGCAGCTCGGTTGTGGGCCTGACACCGATATCTACAATGCTCCGCAGTATTTCATTCCAGCCTCACTGGCGAAGTATACTGCCGACCTCCAGAAACAATTTCTTGAAGCGTCTGACGACGAAGAAGAAGACGAGCAAACCGAGACTCCGGTTGTCAACGCGGTTGTCAACGATCAATTAGCTCGGTTGGAGCCAGTAGTTGAAGACTTGACGACCGAAAATGTGCTTCCAACAGAGACCATGCTTCCAACTGAGACTGTTCGCCCCTCTGAAACCTGAGTCGGTGTTGATATTGAAGCCGATCTCGATCTTTTTGACTAATTTTGTATTTTTCTTTTTCTTGGACTTGTAACCGGGCTGCGGTCCCTCTTGTGTACCTCTTTAATGAAAATTCTCTTTTGTGCTCAACTCTTATTCCGGTTTTGATTTGTATGTTTGCACTTATAATGTCCTCTATTACTCCAACTGCTATTTCGGTTTTAGCTGGTCAATCTAACTACGCTTACTAGCCAACCACTCTTTAGCCGACATAATTACTTCGGCTGAGGAGTACAAAGAGTTAAAAGCCAGCCAACCACTCTTTAGCCGACATAATTACTTCGGCTGAGGAGTACAAAGAGTTAAAAGCCAGCCAACCACTCTGCAGCCATACCCTTACTTCGGCTAATGAGTTGGATTAATCCAGCCAACCACTCTTCAGCCATACCCTTACTTCAGCTGAAGAGTACAAAGAGTTGGTTTAATCCAGCCAACCACTCCAGACATACCCTTACTTCGGCTGAAGAGTACAAAGAGTTTGTTTAATCTAGCCAACCACTCTTCAGTCATACCCTTACTTCGGCTGAAGAGTACAAAGAGTTGGTTTAATCCAGCCAACCACTCTTCAACCATACCCTTACTTCGGCTGAAGAGTACAAAGAGTTGGTTTTAATCCAGCCAACCACTCTTCAACCATACCCTTACTTCGGCTGAAGAGTACAAAGAGTTGGTTTTAATCCAGCCAACCACTCTTCAACCATACCCTTACTTCGGCTGAAGAGTACAAAGAGTTGGTTTTAATCCAGCCAACCACTCTTCAACCATACCCTTACTTCAGCTGAAGAGTACAAAGAGTTGGTTTAATCCACCCAACCACTCTTCAGTCATACCCTTACTTCGGCTGAAGAGTACAAAGAGTTGGTTTAATCCAGCCAACCTCTAAGTTAGTTTTTCCAGCCAACTTAGAATAATGTTTGGTTATTCCGACCAAACGTCCTGCAGCCTGGATCCTTATCCTGGGCTTAGGAAGGGTGTTGGTTTAATCCAGCCAACCTCTAAGTTAGTTTTTCCAGCCAACTTAGAATAATGTTTGCAATATTCCTAACTTCGCTAAAGCTAACTTTTACAGAGAACGACTCATGCTGAAAAGAATCGATTTATTTTATTGAGGAAAGAAAAAATTACACGTGTTTGAAAGAGGAAAGCTAAAAATAAAATATCTTGAGATTGGCAGTGTTCCATGGTCTAGGGATTGCTTTGCCATCCTTGTCTTCTAGGTGGTATGCCCCTTTGCCTGCTAACCCAACTAGTTTGTAAGGACCTTCCTAATTAGGCCCTAGCTTGCCATCTCCTAGGATTAAGGTGTTTCCCATCACTTTGCGCAGTACCCAATCTCCGATCTTGAATTGTCTTGGATGCACCGTTTTGTTGTATTTCTTGGATAACTCTTGTTGGTATGAGGCAATGTGAACCAGTGCTCTTTCTCTTCTTTCTTTCGCAAGGTCGAGTTCCAATGCTATGGCTTCTCCATTCAAGTCTGGATCAAAATTTTCACTTCGGATTGTGGGGAGGCCAACTTCCAGTGGGATTACTGCTTCCATTCCGTAAGCTAAGGAGAATGGTGTCTCTCCTGTTGATCGACGAGGTGTGGTGCGGTAAGCCCATAAAACATGAGGAAGTTCATCCGCCCACTTGCCTTTTGCCTTCTCTAACCTTTTCTTCAGTCCATCTAAGACGACTTTATTTGATGCTTATGCTTGGCCATTTGCTTGAGGATATGTCGGTGTAGAATTATAGAACTCTATCCTGTACTCTTCACAAAAGCCTCTGAAAATTCTGCTGTCGAACTAAGTGCCATTGTCTGAAATTAGGGTTTTTGGTATGCCAAACTGAGTGATGATGTTTTGCCAGACGAACTTCTTCGCATCTTTTTCCTTGATTGATGCCAATGCTTCTACTTCCACCCACTTTGTGAAGTAGTCTGTTGCTGCGAGAAAGAACTTCCTGCTGCCGGGTGCTGTTGGAAGTGGTCCTACTATGTCCAAGCCCCACATTGCGAAAGGCCATGGGCTAGTCAATGGTAGGAGTTCTCTAGCTGGTTGATGTATTTGGTGTGCGAATTTCTGGCATTTCTCGCACTTCTTCACATATTTCTCCGAGTCTGCCTGCATGTATGGCTACCAGTATCCTTGTGAAATGGCTCTGTAAGCTAGCGATCTTCCACCTTGATGGCTTCCGCACACCCCTTCGTGTATTTCAAACAAGAATGCTTCCACTTTGCTGGGATGAACACACTTTAGGTAAGGTCCTGAGAATGACTTTTTGTATAATGCCAAGGATGGGGAGAGCCAAAATCGCTGCGGCTTCGCTCTTATTCTGTTGGCTTCTTTTTTTTCTTTTGGTAAGATGTCGTCTTTTAAGAAGAAGATGATGGGATCCACCCAAGAGGGGCCTAGTTCTGCGCAACATACCTCTTCTGCTTCAGGGTCTTCAATGCTTGGTCTAGGTAGGTAGTCGATCAGTAGTGGATGAGGTATGGAGGTATCCGCCATTGAGGCGAAGCCTGCTAGTTCGTCTGCTCTGCTATTTTCCTCCCTGCCGATTTGTTCTATCCTTACTACTTCAAATTTCTTGATCTCTGTTCTGACCAATTCTTGGCAGTTGGCCATCCTATCATCCTTAGCTTCATAGTCGCCAGAAATTTGGTTTACCACCAGCTGTGAGTCGCTGTAGACCATTACTTCGGTGGCCTTCATGTGGTATGCTGATTTGAGTCTTGCAAGAAGCGCTTCATACTCCGCTTCATTGTTGGATACTGGGAAGCCAAGGTTGATTGCTTGCTACACAACCAGGCTGTCTAGTGAGATAAGGACTATGCCAAGTCCCGCACCAAGCCGGTTGGATGCTCCATCCACAAAGAGCTTCCACATCTCTCCAACGAACAACTTCTAGCAAGTGGAGGGGTCAGATGATGTTGTGGGATCAAGAATGTCGCTGGTGTTTTCTTCAAGGTCCATGCTTGCTGTCTGCCCCTTGCTATCTGATTGTACCAAGTCTTTATTTGTTGGTGAGTCTTGATTTGGTGTAGTATGGTTTGCTTCTTCCCTGCTGTCTATAGTCTGGTCTGCCTTGGAATCTGACTGAGTACCTTCTGCTAGGGGTTGCGCTATTCCGGCGTCAACTTTCATCCCTAGTTCGGTTGTGTCAGTTAGGTCGACTGGGCAGATATGATGACTTCTAGGAGTAAACTCTGCGATGAAGTCTGCCAAAGATTGGGCCTTTACTGCGGTCCTGGGTTGGAACTTGATGTCGAATTGTCCCAACTCTACTGCCCACTTCAAGATTCGCCCAGAAAAGTTCGCCCTCTCAAACAAAGCTTTTAGTGGAAAAGCTGTGAGGACAACTATGGTGTGGGCGTAAAAGTAGTGTGCCAATTTCCTGGAGGCCATCATTAAGGCCAATACAAGTTTTTCCAGTGGCAAACACCTTGTTTCGGCTCCCAGCAATGTCTTGCTGACATAATAGATGGGCAGATGTTGAATTCCTTCCGCACGGACCAATACTGCGCTAATTGCGTGCTGAGAGACTGCAAGGTATAGGAAGAGTTTTTCTCCTAGTATTGGAGTGACCAGCAATGGTGGAGAGGACATGTATTCTTTCAGGCTTTCCAGAGCTTGGTCACATTCTTCGTCCCATTCAAACTTGGCTTTTAAAGCTTGAAAGAATGGTCGTAGTCTGTCTGACGATCGGCTGATGAATCAGTTGAGTGCAACCGCCATGCCGGTGAGATGCTGCACTTCTTTTACTGAGTTTGGTCTCTCCAAGTCCTGGATTGCTTTGATCTGGGAGGGGTTTGCTTCTATTCCCCGGTTGGTCACAAGGAAGCCTAGGAATTTGTCAGATCCTCCTCCGAATGCACACTTAGATGCATTGAGGCGCAACTTGTGCTTCTTTAGGATTTCAAACATCTCTCCTAGGTCCTTGACATGGTCATTCTCATCCTTGCTTTTGACCACCATGTCGTCGATGTAAGCCTCCATCGTTCTTCCTAACAATGGTTCAAACATCTTGGTGACCGTTCGTTGGAATGTTGCCCCTACGTTCTTCAGGCCAAAGGGCATGACCTTGCAACAGTATAGTCCTCTTGGAGTTGTAAAGGATATGACCTCTTGGTCTGGTTCATGCATGGCGATTTGGTGGTAGCCTCTGTATGCATCTAGAAAGCTAAGTCGGTTGTGCCCCGCTGTTAGGTCTACCAGTTGATCTATCCGTGGAAGAGGAAAGCTATCTTTTGGGCACGCCTTGTTGATTGTTTTGTAGTCGACGCAGACATGTCATTTGCCATTCTTCTTTGGCACTACGACCGTGTTGGAGATCCATTTTGGGTAGTGCACCTCTCTAATTGCTCCTGCCTCCAGCAGGTTACCTACTTCTTCCGCCACTATTTCGGCATGGTGAAGTGCCGATCTGCGAGTGCGTTGAATGACTGGTATGGCGGATGGGTGGACATTGAGTTGGTGACAGATGAAATTTGGATCAATGCCTGGCATGTCGTACGGTGTCCAGGCGAACACTTCGATGTTAGAGGTTAAGAATTCCAAGACCTCTAATCTCTCAGTGCTGAACAGCGACGAACCGAGCAAAAAGAACTTATCCTGGTTCTTTTCATCTATTTTTACCTCTACCAAGTCCTCCACTGCTTTCTGATCCGCCGCTTTGCCGACATCTGCGAATAGCTCATTACTCTCAGGTTCTTCCACCGAATGAACATATCCTTTGGCAGCGCGACTGCCATTTACCGTGACAAAGCATTGCTTCGACATGATCTGATCTCCATAGACTTCTTCAATTATACCGGTGTCGTTGGGGAACCGCATTACTTGGTGGTAGGATGACGCCACCGATCGCATGGCATGTAGCCATGTTCTGCCCAAGATGATGTTGTAAGTGGAGGGGACCTTTAATACCCAGAACTCCACTTGTTTCGTCACGTTTCCTGCTCTAACTAGAAGAATTATTTTGCCGACGGGCCATTCTGGCATGGAGTTGAATCCAATTAGGGGAGATACAGCAGGCGCCAAGTCTTTGTCTTGTAGCTTTAGTTGTTTAAATGTTTCATAGTACATGATTTCACATGAACTACCTTGGTTAATCAGAATCCGTTTGACGTCAAAATCCTTGACTCGGAGAGTGACGACCAGGGCATCATTGTGAGGGTAGTATATTCGTTCTAAGTCTTTATCCGAAAAAGACATGACGTTTGTTGCCTCTGTCTTCCCCTTCTTGGTGGCAGGTTGGGCGCTTAGCACCTCTCTTAAGTGTTCAGCCTTTTTGATTGATCCTCTGTGCTCGCATACACGCTCAGGCTCAAAGACTCCATGAATCACATTGATAATGCCTTGAGGCGGGGCGTCGATTGGCATCCCATTGGGGTTATTATGGTCCTGGGGGGCTGGCTACGTCCCTCATTCAATGTATTTATCCAAGTGACCTGCCGCCACCAACTCCTCCAGGTGTTGTCTCAATGGTGTGCAATTCTCAGTGCGGTGCCCCTTTTCTTTATGGAAGGTGCACCGCGATCTTTCGCCGTAGTCTTTCTGTGCTTCTCCCAGCTTGGCTGGCCACTTGACGAAAGGCTCATCTCTTATTTCGCTCAGAATCCGATATATCGGTTTCTTGAACACCGTGGTTATGGCAGTGCGGATTCTCATCCATCTTTTATCCGGGTCTTCTCCGTTATCTCGTCTGCCACGTCCGTTTCTGTTCGGTCGATCTACCGTATTAACCTTCGCTGAAGTTTTCTTTTCTAGTACTGTGGTCGCCCCAGATTTTGCTTTGGCACGTGCGCCATCCTCTTCTACCCTGATGTGCTGATGCACTCTTTCTATCAAGGTTTCCATAGTGAGGGGTGGTGTCATAGTGATTGAGTCCCTTAGTCTGTTCTCGACCGGGAGGCCTCTTTTGTATTGTGCAATGGCGAGATTGGTGGGACAGTTCCCCAATCTGATTGAATGTCTCCCAGTAGCGACTATTGTAGGATCTTAGGGTCTCTTTATCGCCCATGTCAATGGAGAGTAATTGGTCAATCTCCACCGGGGTTTTAGTGTTCGTTCGGAACCTCGTTACGAACGCCTCTGCCAATTGCGCCCGAGAGGCTATGCTGCCCTCTGGAAGTTTCTCGAACCAAGTCAAGCTTAGATCGCCAAGGCTAAATGGGAAGAGTATGCACATTAAGGCCTCGTTTCGCCTATATACAGCCATGACCTGGCGAAAGTGGCTCAAGTGTGAGTAGGGGTCCGTCTTCCCTTCATATGTAGTGAATTTGGGCTGAAGGAAGCCTGATGGTAGGGGCGCGTTTTCAATTACCGGAACAAACGGCGAAGTCTGCAGCCTTGCTAATGCTTTGTCCGTTGGTTCGTAGGCAGGGCGCGGTATTGGCATTCCAACCTCGCCGCTTCCATGCGTCCGAGGAGCCAACCGCTGTAAGGCAGAAACTTTGTGTGGATCCCGTGCCCTGGCATCCTCCTTGCATCGTGCTTTTTCTTCGAGCACGGTTCGTAAGTCGGATGATCTGGGTAACTCTGTCTGTCTAGATCTGGTTTGGTGCGTATGTGAGGGCCAATACGTGCTTCCTTCAGTGTATGATCTTTCAGATCTCGTCCTCTCAGACCTGGAGTGACGAGTTCTGGAAGACCTGGATTGAGTATCGCCTATCCTGAGACTTCTACTCTTTCCTTGCGAGGGTGTGGTATTCCTACTACGATTTTCTGAGTGGCGAGGGGGCGTCTTGTTTTTGTGCCCCTCTCCTGTCGCCACTTCTTTTTTCTTCATCTGGCGCTTCAAGGCCTCCATGTCCGCCACCATCTTCCTTATCAATTCGTCTTGCTCCTTCACGCGGTCCTCCAGAATTTGAGGATCAATCCTCCGCCTTTGCCTGTCAGGACTTTGTCAACGAGAGTGACGGGGCTGTGAGTCCGTCTCCCCCTTGTATCCCTCCTGGTGTTATGTCGTTGGGACTCCAAGTCTGCCATGGGAGGGATAGAAGGTAATCCCTCACGCCTTGCACCCCCATCTGGAGTTTGCCCGTCAATGGCGGACTGTGGCAATTCTTCAATGTGCGCCATTGTTTTTAAAGAGGAGAAGCTTTAGTCAAGAGGTTTTGTTCTGTCTGTAATTCCCACAGACGGCGCCAATTGTACGGGAAAGAAATAAACCTTCGCGTATAATCCTGTTGACCAAGTCTCCTCTCCTCCGTACGTCGTCGCTTTATCACCTGAAAACACAAATGTGAGCTAGCCGGCGGGTGTGTGCCGGAAACCTCTCCGATGCCTAAGTCAGCAAGCTTGACAAATAGACAAAGCTCTGTGTATTCAGAAAACAAAGTTGTGTGTTACCTCTTTAAAGGTGATGCTTGTGAGCTTTTATAAGTTTCGTGTGGCATAATCCTAGTAGGACTTCTACTCCTCCACGCAGAGTCCTCCTAAGATTTAACCTCCTGAAGGATAATCTTTATCCTCCAACACACCCCTCACTGCTTAAACCAAGTGAGATGGTTATTACCATGGCCGAACTCCAACATGACTGAAGTAATCTTGGCTATGCTGAGCCGCAGAGTAGGCCGAACTATACTTAGTTCGGTTCTCCCTTTTACTCCTCCTTATCTCGGTTCTCTCATGTACAACCCATGGTGTGTTCAGACCGAGCTACCGAGTAGCAAGGTTTTGACCGTTCTAACCATAATACGCCATGACCGGACTAACTCTGAGACCGGCCAAACTCCAAGTCGCTTCCGGGCCGGAGTAACTTTACATTTCCCTCGGGCCGGAGTAATTTTGTACCTCTCTTGGGGCGGAGTAACTTTGCGGCCTTTTTACTCAGCCCTTCGTATTGTGGGCCATAATGACCATCTCCCAGCTCGGCCCAATTTTCACAAAAATTACCCTCTCAACTATCAAACAATCATATTCTTAATACATCACCGAGTTTATAAAATAGGTGTAAAAAGTAGACTTTTATATCATTTTCTTTTTAGAATATCTACATTATCGGTTTGGAAACTTAGCATCGAACCAAATTGATGATTTGAATCATTGATGTTCTTATTAATCATTTTACTTAATGGTAAAATTGTAATAAAAAAATTGGGTAAATTACACTTACTTCCATTATGGTTTCTAACAAATACAAGACTTCTTTTATGGTTTTAATAATTATAGAAACCTCTCCTACTTTAACTGACAATATCAATATTCTCTTATTTTCTGACTGCCGTTAACGTAACTAACAAAAGTTGCTGATATCATCAAAGATAAATACTGAAATACCCATAATGCCCTCAAGTGTCTTGGTTTAGATGCATGAACAATGAAAATGGAAACAATAGGTAAAACTAATTTCTCAAGAATGACCTGCAAAGGAGTCTAGATGAAGGAGATATGCTTGCTTGAAGTAGGGGCCAGAAACCCGTTTTTGCTTTCCAGCCACTAGTGAAGCTTGTCGGCCATGTGTCGGCCACAAATGGAGTTTTCCGGCCGTATGTCGGCCAAGTGACCCTTGTCGGCCACCAATGATGGCCGGTCTGCCACAGGTGTCAACAAAGCTCAGATTTTACAGATATTTCTCCTCCAGCTGTTCTACACTATGCCAGCTGTCCTGTATTGATATGTTCGACCTAAAGCCATATTTTTCTATATATAGAAGGCCTTCTCTATTGTTTTCCAGGTTAGAAAGATTTGGGAGCCTCTCTCTCTCTACAATCTTCTCTCTCTACAATTCTTTCTCTAGATTTCTCTTTCTTTTGCCTTTTTGTGCATACAAGTAGAGATACACTTCTAGTTTGCCTATCAACCCTGAATCAAAGTTGCTTATCTTTGGGCTGAGGTTCCTTGGGACTTGTTTTGAGCTCTAGAAGGTGATTTTAGCTTGAATTTGGCTTGAATTGTTTCCTAAATTGTGTCTTCCCTTCAAGAGGTAGAAACTTCTCTTTGCTAGCTTAATTTCCATACTTGTTTTGCCATCTTTTTGCATTGTTTTTGAGCTGGTTTTGAACTCCAAAAAACACTGTTTTTATGGTTTAAAAATGATGGTTTAAGGCCTTTTTGAGTTAAGGGGTTGGCTACCCATCTTCATGCTTGTTTACTAGTTAAAAAGCTCCATGTTTTAGCTTATTGTCTTAGCTTCTTTTATCATGTTTTCAAACTGATTTTGGGCTATAAAAACTCAATTTTTTTGGGCTGAAGCTTGGGTCCTAAGGCCATTAAAGATTGGGGGGTTGATAACCCTTCTTTGTACCTTGTTTTGGAGGCCTTTGCCCTTGTGTTTCCCACCCTTGCATTATCTTTTCCAGAGCTCTTAATCACTGAAAATCAGAGTTATTTCAGTAGTAAAAACCTTGTTTTGAAGTCCAAAATTGGAGGGGTTAGCCTCCCCTCCTTATGTCTTGCTTGCATGCCTAGATAACTTCACATGTGAGCATGTTTTTCTAGAGTTTTGTAACTTGATCTCAGCATGTTTTAAGCTATATTTTGGACTGTTTTACCTTTGTTTTTAGTTGGTTGTTGCTTTTGAGCTTTGTATTGCATAGTTGTGGTGTAATTTCCTTCACCAGCGTAGTGTTTCTAGGCATTGAGTATTATTTGTGTGTCTTGGTTGCATGTTTTAATGTTTTTTCATGCCTAATTTCAGCACTTAAAATCTCTGTAATCTCCCTCTTTGCTTCACTTTTTCATTTGCTTTGAGAATTGTTTAGACTTAGGGTTGTGTTTAAGCTTGAGATTGAGGTTCATGCTTAATGGTCTTAATCCTCTTTTGAGGGTTTCTACTAACCAACGGCATGACCTTTCTCTTGCCTTAAATCATCCCTTCGTTGACACCTCTTCCATTAGAGGACACTTACCTTGGACTTAATCGATTAAAGAATTAATTGGTAATGTAAAATGAGTAAATAAAAATGAACAAGTAAAAACAGCAAGATAAGCATCTTTCGTGTTGCATCGCATGTGTTCGGATCGGACGTTAATTTGAACACAAGAAAAATGGGACGTTTCATACTCAAAGCGATGAAACGTGCCACTTTTCTTGATTACCATCACCCTTGATCATACATGATAGGGTTGTGGTTTTATTGAGTCTCGTTTTGCACTTATTAAGCTTGTGCAAGCTTGGTTCCTTAGCCATCATGCATGGAAATGCTTGGTTGATGGTTTGAGGGTCAAGAGTTGCATTCCTTTGAACTTGTGTGATGATGAGGAGGGTAGCAGTACGTACACTCCTTGAGATGCACTGCTTTGCCTCTGTTTGCTCTCTGTTGCAGCAAAAAAAGAAGTTCAGGGAAGGGGTAGCCGATCAGCCACCAGTAGTAGCCGACCGGCCATCAATGAAGAAAGTTGCTCTGTGTGCTCCTGAAGGGGATCAGAAGTGTTCTGGGAGTTGGCACAATTTTCAATGGTAAAAAATGTGTAAACAGAGGCTGCAATGGCAAGGCGGTGGCATTTCGGGTGGAGAAGTTGAGCATGCATGCATCCCTCGCTCCTCGAGGCCATTTAACTGCTTTATTTAGTTAATTAGTGGTAGCTAATTTACTTGCTTTGTAATTAGTTAGTTAAAGTGTTTAGCTAATTAATTCGTTTTGTAATATTTAATTAGCTTAGAATAAGTTAGTTAATTAATTTCAATTGTTGTAATAATTAGCTTAGCTTAGATTAGCTTAACTTATTCATTTGGACCCTCTTTTGCGAGGCCGTAATGTTGTAATAAGTGTGCGTGCGTGTGTGTATGTCTTCCAACCCCAAGTCTTTCTCCCTTTTATTTAATCACTTTTGATGGTTAGATTAGGGACATTTTCAATTAGCATACCTTATGCTTACATGATTGCATTCATTCATTTGTCTTGCATGCACCAGGGCTCGACGCATCTTTCAAACTGCATCGTCATTTCAATACTTCTTTGAATACGTGTTTCAAAGCATGCTATCAAAGTGTTGCAAATACCATGATTAAGTAGCCGAACCTATTTAGTTGCACCATTGCATGTGTTGCATTAGGCATTTTGTATAGTTAGGATCATGCATTTTTCTAACTAGTTTTTGTTTTGGCTTGGAGTACTCGGTAAGTTTTATGCTTTAGCATACTTGCATGAGTGTGATTTCCATATTGCCATGTTTCGCACGCTCGCCATGAGGCTATGTGCTTAAATACTAAACTGCATGAATGCCTGTAGATGAAGGCTTGTTGTTTGAATTGGAATAATTCAACGAATGTGCGTTTTAAGCCCACTTTGTCGTGGCAAAATCATGTTTTAAGCCCACTTGAGATGACAAATTCAAACCATCTTCGCAAACAAACATGAGTTGAATTGTTCTAATTTGAGCAAACTACTCTATAATTGCTTGTGCTCATCACATAGTAATGTTAGCTAATAACTGGAACAAGAACATATGAGGTTTATAAAATACATATCATGATTAGTAGAGGCCGATCTTTTGATCGGGCGAGTGGGGATGCTCATTTCATGACCTTCCCCCTTCATACCCAAGTTCCCAAGCCGAGGCAACTTTGGTGATGACAGACACGTGGTCTTTGGCACGAGTCAGGGTTTCCTAAATTTTTCTAAAAATAAAATATTTAGGTGGCGACTCTATATCTGGCAAAGTAGTCTAATTTTGGCATTATTTGATTTAAAATTGATTTTCCAAAAGGTTTGTCGGATTTGGACTCTTTGGTGATTATCAGTTTCACATTGCACTTTGTGAGACTAGATTCAGAATTGTGGGAGTCCGAACTGTGAGGCCTTCTTTTCAAACCCTTTCCAAAAGGCGGAGGTGCGGAAAAAGGCGAGTCCACAGCTATGTATATATACATATATGAAGTGATAGCTCAGATTTCTACCATAGAGAAAGTTTGGGATTTATATTGTTTACCCATTACTGGTTCAAAACCTTCAAGTGTAGGATTACATTCAACATCGTCAACCTCTCCTTGTCTTCCTTCGTTAGTTTTCAAACCCAAACCTAGATTCGATTGAGAAAAAGAAATAAAGAGTGTAGTGAAGAGGATGAACAGAGTGACTCTGTCATAGAGCAAAGAAATCAGAAGAAAAAATTAGATTTTGCCAATCGAAATTAGATTTGGGTTTGTTTTCTTGAGTCAGAACCGAAGGGGACTTCTAATCAAAACCACGACTTTGGTTCTCTAATTTGGGTTTTTTTTCATTGTTTCATTTAGAAGAACCCAATAGTGCCATCTCAGATTTGGTAATAAATCACAGAATACTGTAAGGGTCGTCGTTGCTGCTCTACGTTGCTCGTTTCCATCGACTGCTTTCTCCCACTCTCTGTCGACGTTGTGGTCTCTCTCAGATTTAGCAATAAAGTGTAAGAAAGAGAAGCTAAATTTTCCTTTTTTTTAAAAAAAAGAAGGTGACCCTTTTCTAGATTTTCTCTAGAAAATCCTTATTTTCCAAAAAAACTTTAACTTTCTCATCTGGGTTGGGGGCTTCTCAAGTCACCATCTTCTTTCAAAACCTAATTGTTTCTCTCGAGTCAATATTAATGCTTAATACCCTATTCTTGATGTTTCAAATTCATGTCTCAAATTCTTATTGAACTCTTTGTTTTTGGGTTTATGATAAATTCCACATACAGACGTAGGACCCATCTCGTTTAATCTTTCTCAGTTGTGTTCCTCTATTGGTTCTATTACTGTAGACACCCCATTTTTGATCGCCCTTAAGACTTGGGCGCTACTGATGGTTTACTTGGTGGTGAAAGGTGTGCAGGGCAAAGGTTCAATTTCTTCGGTAAGGAGAGAGTCAAATCCCAACTCATACCCCTTTTGGACCAAAACCATCTTGATCAAAAGATTTTAGACCTTGAAACCCTCTCTTTCAAAATGTTTTGGAAATAAAGTTCCTACGATGTTCCGACGCTCGCATTTCGTTAAATGTTGCGCTTTTCGGTAAACTGAGCAAGGACAAAGTGGAAATGAATGAAAGAGAGATAAAATCTTTGAAAAATCTTTCAAAACACCTTATTTAGGGGTTTGGAGTTGAAGAAAAGAGGAAAGGAGAGAAGAAAACTAGTTTGGGAGAAGTTCAGCATGAATTCGGGAAGGACCAAAACTGAGCGGCTTTACCAAAATAGGCATAACTTTTTGTACAGTTATAATTTTGATGCAAAGCTTCCACCATTGGAAAGCTTACTTCCGGGGCTTCAATTTGGACACAAGATTGACGTGAAAAGGAGTCCAGATGAAGGAGTTATGGCCATTTGAAGTTGGACCTAGAAAGCAGAATTTTGCCTGCTGACTAGAAAAACTAGCTGGCCGACCAGAAAAGTATCCAACCAGCCACTTAGGTGGTCTACAAGTGGTTTGCAGCTGGAAAAAGTGGTTTGCATCCATGCCACTGCCTTCCCCTCTCTGTGTAGACCCTCTTTCCCCCCTTGCCGACCACTTTCTCTTCTTGCAGACCAGAAAAAGTGGTTGGCCAACCACTTCAACTGGTCGGCAGCTTTCCTGTACTTTCTGTAGATATTTTCCATGCCAGCTGTGCTAGCTGTTGGGTACAGAAACCATCTCTTAGCTTCCTCAACAAGCTTGATGCTTGTTTTTCTATAAAAGGGAGCCTCCTCCCTCTTGTCTCAGGTTTAGAAAATTGCTTAGGAGATATACATACACATCTATCTCTATTTTGCTCTTCTCTCTTTATATTTGTGCTTGAAAGTGCCTTTTCTTCACACTTTTCACACAAACACATAGTGAAACACCATACTCTTGTTGTTGAGGCTTCTTGAAGCTATTTTTGGTGTTTTTGGATTGGTTTTAGCTCAAAAAGGTTGCTGGAGTTGCAGCCTTGAAGTTGTTCTACAAGGGTGAGTTTCTAACCCCTTAAACCTTTGTTTTTGATTAAACTTTTAGCCCTATTTGCATGGTGTTTTAGGCTTAACTTTCAACTGCAAAAAGTTCTATTTTTTAAGGCTTAACATGTTTGTTTGAGGTCTCTTTGGTATTTGGGGGGGGGGGTCTACCCCCTTTTTGTGCCTTGTTTGGCTTTGTTTTGTGCTATCCTTTTAAGTTATTAGGACCACCTCTTTTTGGCCTTCTCACCACTGAAACTCAGAAGAATTTCAGTGGTGGAAAGTGTGTTTTGAGGTCCCAAATAAGAGAGGGTCTGTCACGACCCAAACCCGCCCCTATGGGTTTAGCACCGTAACCGGCCAGTAATCCTTGATTATCGAAGGCCTGCTTAACAGTAAAAACAGTAATACAGAGTACAGGGGTTGGCGGAAGCCAAAATAGTAATAAAAGATGTACAATGAGCTGTGACAGTCTGTATGCAAAAAGACTTTCATACGTATTCACATTCAGAACCAAATAGTATATACATACATATACAAACATTCAGGTTAGGGACCAAATCCCTACCATAACAGTACAGTACAAGTCTATACAGTCTATATAATACAGAGACAGAAAGGGAGAAACTAAAGCACCCCGAAGCAGCCTTTGCTTGGACACACATGGAACCTCGCAGTAAGGCACGTTGGTTGGCTTGACAAAAAGGGAGCTTAACCCCAATGCTCCTAGCTCCGATCCGGTGCCTGGACACCTACATATATATATAAACAGTAAACTAAAGCCCAGTGAATAACATATGCGTAAAGAGGTTAAGAATGAATGTCCTTTCAGTATTTAAAACAGTCGTTTGAACAGTATATCAGTTATTCGATCATAGCAGTCATAAGTGGTACATCCAATAGCAAACAGTGCAGTGGGCCTTAACAGACCGAACAGTCAGTTGATGGCCATCATATCAGTAAACAATAGTGGTTCCAACATGGGAACCGATAGAGATCTCTGTAACAGTAGCAGTAATAGTAAATTGCTATGGATGCCACGAATATAGTTCACAAATAGGACAAACATTCATTCAGTAAACAGTGTCATTTCATTAAGCAGTACAGTCATTTGTTCTGAAAATAATCTCAATTGAACATATCTTTACAACATAGTTACTCACAGAGTTCTGGGCTACAGATAAGCTAGTGTGCGTCCTCGGATGCCAGCCTTACACAGTTACAGGATGAACACACACTAAGTCACATACTAGGGAATCGAAGACTTAGTGACTACTTAGACTCGGTGTGGTTCTATATCAATATCCTCATTAAGATGCCTTAAACTAGGCCTAAGAATGTTTAGGATGGAATGAGGATGCAAAGATACATTTTAAACACTTTTCAAAAATTTTCTGAAACAGGGGTTCCGCTCGAGCGTGGATTTCTCCGCTCTAGCGAACATGCAGACAAAAAGGGCTCCGCTCGAGCGTGGATTCATCCGTTTGAGCGGACAGTAAAAGTACTGGATGCACGAAATTCACGCTCGATGGGCACTCGATACTCGCTCAAGCGTGAGACACAAGTCCTCGCTCGAGCGTGCATTCCCCCGCTCAAGCGGACTGTAAACACATGCAAAGTACTGGATATACATATTTCCTGCTCGAGTGTCACTTTACCCGCTCGAGCGGACTGCATGAACACAGGTTGTACGCTCGAGCGTGAGTCCAAATTCTAGAAATTCCAGATTGAACCTTCAAGCTCAAAATCAACTTTAAATGTACCAAATTCGATCCTTTTGGGCTAATTTTCTGGAAAACACTTGTAAACTCATAATATGACATGTTTCAAAGATCAATTTGAGAAATCAGAGCCCCAATGTAGTTCCATTTGAACACAATTTCAATAAACTTCAAGAACAAGACTCAAATGTAACATGCATGAGCTTATATGAACTTAAAGCTTCAAACACAAGATCAAATGAGCCAATCCTTCCAAAAACATGGTGAATTCATGGATTATAACAATAATATGGACATGCATGCAATAATTTCCATGAAAACAACTCTAAACTTCAAGATATGCACATGCATGCATGATTTAAGCCTCAATTCTAGACTCTAAACTTCATGGTGATTTAAGCCAATTCTAGACTCAACTCACTAAGCCAATTCTAGACTCAACTCACTAAACTTCCATGAATCATGTATGATATAACTCAAATGCAAGCTCAAGAAGATGGTTCTCCTACCTTAGACCTTGAATTTCAAGTGTAGAAGCTCAATTATGCAAGACTCCTTCAATTTCTCTTAAGTCTCCAAGCAATTTTTGATGAACTCAAGTTTTCTCCTAACTCTCTCTCTCTCTAGTCGGTTTAGGCTCAGAAAATAGAGAACAATTGATGCATCAAATATGTAATAAGCTTCAAACATGAATTGATAAGTGGCCCACTAACATGGCACTAAGGTAAATAACTTCAACTATTGTAATTTATCATTATTCAACCTAATTTAGTCATACCAAATCAATTTTCAGTTAAATATACCATAAAATCACATTAATTCTAATTAACACAAAGCATTAATCAATTTCAGATTCGGTCGCCGATAAGGCCTTCAATTTGCAGTTTAAAACATAAAACATGAACAAATCATTTAACGGTCAACAGATAGAAATGCATTTAAACTAATACACTAAATTAATCAGTTCAAAATTTCAGTTAATCAGTCAGTTAACATGCTTAATCATAGATTAGTACTAGTCAGTGGTGAGGGTTGTTACAGGGTCATCCCATCTCCTTGTATTTTGGTTGCTTGCCTTGTTGGTCTCATGTTTGAGCATGTTTGTTAAGCTTGTTTTAGCTCCATCTCAGTCCACTTTTGGCCTTATTTCAGTATGGCATACCTCTGTTTTGGCTTGGTTTAGGCCACCCTTGCATGCTCTATACACTTGTAGTGTAAATTTTTCAAACTAGCCTTACATGCTTGTGTTGATAGGTCATCTTTCTAGCATGTTTTGGTCCTATCTTAGCAAGTTTTTGATGTTATTTTAACGTGTTATAGCTCTGTCTAGGGTTGGTTTGATAGCCTCTTGCATGCCTTACACACTTGTAGTGCAATCTTGCATGCTAGCCTAACATGCATCATGCTGTTGGACCATCATTCTAGCATATTTTGGCTTAACTCCAACAAGCATTTGGCCATGTTTTATCATGCTTAAGGTTTGATTTATGTTGTTTTGGTCATGCATGCCATGCTCTGTATAGCTTTAGTGCATTCTAGCTCACTAGCTTTGAGTTTCAAAGTCACTAGCATGCATTGCTTGGGCTATTTGCATGATTTGGAATCATTTGGTATGTGATTTCAGTGCATGTAGTGTGGTCATACCCTCTCATGTGTCACTCTTTCAATGCTTTGGAGAGGTTGTGCTTTATGCCTTAAAAATGAGCCATTATGTATGCCATCTTGCCTAGGCTTTTGGGCCACCATTTCAGTGTGTTTTGGGTCTTATTTTTCCATGATAGAACTCTGTTTTTGGTTGGTTAGAGCATCCCTCATTTGCTTCTTACACTTGTAGTGTAAATCCTCTTTGCTAGCCTTGCATGCCTAATGAGTGAGCTTGTTATTCTAGCATGTGTTGACTTGGTATTAGCCCATTTTTGGTGTTATTTTGACATTCCATAACTTTGATTTTTGTTGGTGAAGTCATCTCATGCTTGGTTTTGGTAAGTGTAGTGTAATCCTCCTTATTGGCCTTGCATACTTCATGCTTCATGCCCTTCATGCTAGCTTGTTTTGGCTTTGCTCCATGCATTTTTTAGCATCATTTTGACATGCTCTAGGACTATTTTGGATTGCCTTGGCCATATGCCTCATGTATTGCATAGCTATAGTGCAAGTGTCTATGCTAGTTTCAAGCTTTGAGCCTCCTAGCATGCTTCATTTGTGACGTGTGCATGTTTTGGCATCATTTAACATGATATTTCAGAGCATATACCATTGCCATGTTCTCACTTCTTTCACTCTTTGAGTGCCTTTAAGGCTCATGCATTGTTGCCTTGTTTGTGGCCTAGCTTGTATGCATGCATGCCTAGACTTTTGAGCTCCCATCTCAGCATGTCTTGGTCTTTGTTTTGACCTATTTGAGCTCTATTTGTGGCTGGTTCATTCATTTGTGCCATGCATTGCATGCCTCTTGTGTAGTCCCTTTTGGTAGCCTTGTGCTTAAGGACCCTAACATGCTATGTTTGCTTTGTTTGAGTGATTTGGCATCATGTCATACCTAATTTTAATGCTTATAGTGTGGTTACACTCTTACATTTGTCACTCCTTGAGCACTTTTGAGAGTTGTGCTCTTGTGCTTAATTGATAGGCCATTGCATGAGCATGCATTTTCTAGCCTTTCATGCCATCTTTTAAGAGTGTTTTGGCCATTGTCTTGGCATGCATGAAGTCTATTTGGGGTTGGTTTAGTCCATTGTGCATTGCATTGTATAGCCTTGTGTTGCATCCTTCACTAGCTTTCATGCTTAAGGCCCTTGTTTTGCCATGCTCATGTTGCATTGCATTGTGTTTGGATACGGTGTTAATCCAAATACGAGAAACGAGGGACGTTTCGTACTTGAAGTGATGAAATGCGCCTCATTTCTCGGTCGCCGACCCTCTTGATCATGCATGATAGAGGCGGAGGCTTTTATGTGTTATTTGTGCATTCATTGACATTGAATTGTGCAAACTTGGCTTCTCGGCCAGCATTGCGATGCTTGGTTGGTGGCCCGAGAGCCAAGTACCACACTCCCTTGAGCTTGAGAAATGATAGGGAGGGTGGTTGTGCATATATACCTTGCAAATACATTATCGTGCCCCTTCTTGTTCTCTGTTGCAGTAAATTGGAGTTTGGCAGCATTTTCTGGTCGGCAGACTAGTAAAAGTGGCTGGCCGACCACTTTTTCTGGTCTACAGCAAATGGAAGTGGTCAGCAGGTGGTCTACAACATCAATAAGTGGTCGGCAGCCTTCCTGGAGGTCTCCATGACGGTGCAGAAGCTATCTGGAGGTTTGTACAGTGTTTTGAGAACAAATACAAATAGAGGCAAGTTGGGGCATAGCGATGGATTTCCGAACGAGGCGACCGAGCATGCATGCACTTCTCGCCCTGAGGACATCTCTTTACTGCTTTACTTAGCTGCTTTGCTTAGATAGCTAATGCTTTGGTTTTGTACTTAATTTGTTAACTTGTTAGTTAATTAGCTTCGTTTTGTAATAATTAGTTAACTTGTTAATTAATTAGCTTTGTTTTGTAATAATTAGTTTAATTAGCTTAGATTAGCTAGTTAGCTTATTATTCGGACCCTCCGTCGAGAGGGCCAACTATTATAATAAGTGTGCATGTGTGTGTGAATGTCTTCCAACCCCACATCTTTCTCTCTTTTATTTACCAGCTTTTGATGGTTAGATTAGGGATCATTTTCAATTAGCATATTTATGCTTTGCATGCGTGCATCATTCATTTTGTCTTGCATGCACTGGGCTCGGCGCATCATACAAACTGCATTGTATTTCAATACCAATTTGAATACATGTTATCAAGTTGCATTCACTTGACATCTTAGAATAGCCGAGCCTATCTTAGTTGCATTTTGCATGTGCTGCATTAGGCACTCTTGTATAGTTAGGAGCATGCATTGTTTTCTAACATAGCTTTTGTTTTGGCTCGGAGTACTAGGTAAGCTTTTACGTTTTAGCATACTGCATGAGATGTGTATGTTGCCATCTATAACATGCTTGCCATGAGGCTAACTGTTTAAGTGTTTAATTGCATGAATGCCTGTGGATGAAGGCTTCATTGCTTGAATTGGAATAATTTATCAAATGCGAGTTTTTAAGCCCACTTGAGGGTGGCAAACCCGCGACTTAGCCTACTTGCGAGTAGCATTTTCAAACCATTTTCGAAAAACAAACATGAGATGTTTTGTTCCAATTCTTACAATTGAGTCTATACTTGTATGCTGTGCACATCACATAGTAAGCTAGTCTAATAAACCAGAATAAGAACGCATGTGTTTTGAAAAGCAATATATCTTGTTAATAGAGGCTGATCTTTGATCGGGCGAGCGGGGGTGCTCATTTCAAGACCTTCCCCTCTCATACCCAAGTTCCTGAGCTGAGGCAACTTTGGTGATGACGGACACGTGGCCTTAGGCACGAGTCAGGGTTTCCTAAATTTTCCAAAAACAGAACATTTAGGTGGCGACTTTGAAATCTGACAAAGTAGTCCATGTTTGGCGCTTGTGATTAAAATCGATTTTCCAAAATGATTTGCGGGATTTGGACTCTTTGGTGATTTATCAGTCTTACATTGCACTTTGTAAGATTAGATTCAGAACCGTGACATGAGTCCGAACTGTAGTAGCTAAGAACAACGATTTGCACCCTTGCGCGTGGAGCGGAGTTCCGGGCGGTCTACAATTACACTTCATGATTATTTAGCCTTAAAAATCTATATATATTACTATATATAAATCTCTACATCTATATAGATAAATTAGTGCTTTTTATCATCTAGGTCTCGTTTATTTTGATTAAATAACTCTTTATTGATCTAACAATTTTTGTGATTGTGTTGAGGCAAAAAAATTCCATCATGGTTTCCCCAAGTGGGACATCTTCAAGGTCATCTCTTCTTCCAGGCTCTAAGGAAGATCTTCAGACTCTGGTGGAACAAAGGGTATTTTCATCTTTTCGCGCTCAAATGAAAGGGTAATATAGTCATTCTGTATAGGAAAGTAATGTTGTTTGTGCAAAATTGATGGATTGGAAAAATCTTGATATTGTCAGTTAAAGTAGAAGAAGTTTCTGTAATTATTGAAACCATAAGTCCCTGTATTTGTCAAAAACCTTAGGGGAGGTAAGTGTAATTTACCTTAAAAAATATATTTGCATGTAAACTAAGAAAAAAGTCATTAGAGAAAATATGAAAGCCTCTAAATGCACTAGGAATATTGTTGGACAACATTCTAAAATTTAAATTTTGTTATTTTTCTGTGAACATCTTTTTATTATAATTTTAACCTTACCTCAACTCTCTCTAGTCATCATCTTCCATTTCCTCCACCGATGCCAACTCTGATACTTCTTCATCTCCTCTGTTTGTTGCTTGTGCGCCCTATTTTATTTCTTTTTAGCCATTTGTCATCATTTCCTTTTTTCTCCCGCCAACTAACGTATAACGTTTTTTGTTTAAACCCGACCCATTTGACTTTTGGATTTAGGTTTCTTCTCGTTATATAGTTGTTCTTACCTTGTTTCCCACTATTTCTCCTTGAGTTGGGCTTTTGGGTTGTGTTGATTGTATTTGGAATAGGTTGGTAGCTTGTTCTTTAAACTTTTGTTGCCCATATTTTTGTTCCTTCGCTCAAGCGAAGCTTCTTGCGCTCAAACGGTCTTTGTGAACATCTAGCATTTTGGCAAGTCTACAAAACTACTGGGAATTTGTATTCTTCGCTCAAGCGAAGCTTTTTGTGCTCAAGTGACGACTTTTGTCTGCAAAACTACTGGGAGTGTGTATTTTACGCTCGAGCAAAGCTTCTTGCGCTCAAGCTGCAAAACTTATTGTGTTTGGTCGCTCAAGCGACACATCTTGCGCTCGAGCAAACTGTGCGTATATCAGTTCGTAAACAGCCCATTTTGAGTCACTTTTTCATTTCACTCTCTTTCTAAACTTTTTAAAAACCCTAGATCTACACTCCTTCTCTCTAAAACTCACATTCTCTCTTTTAACACACCTAGATCCATTGATTTCTCTACCCTACTCCCTTTGAGAAAAAGGTACAGCTCACTTAGAGTTTCACTTTCATCCAACCAAAGTTGTGTTTCGGCGTTGTTTAAGTTTCTTCATTCTCTCCTTGGTCTCCTAGCTTCGAGGTAGGGATTCTTCATACTCTTGTATGAGTTTTACCTTAGTCATTTGCTATTTCAAAAGATTATAGTGGTTTGGGGGTTTTTGGTAAAACCTAGGGTTTGAAATCAAAATGAAAGAGAGAAGTTTTCAAATGGTTTCTTGGAAAAGCTTGTGGGTATAAAATTGGATTTGATATATGTTGAAATGAGATATTTCCTACTTTGAAATTGATTTTCAAAGAGAAAGGGATTTTGCCCTAAAATGTGAATGTTTGAGATTGCAAAGACAAAATGGAATTGATGTTATCTGTTTTGGAATATCGCTAGAGGATAGCTATCAGTGTTGTAGAAATTGCATGAGAATTAGGTGAATTAAAACTAATTTCTCATCCATGTGTATTGAACATTGTTTCTTATTTAATACATTGAAAATGTATATGATTTTGAGAAAAATAGGTGAATGTAGAAAAGAGTTGTGTATCACCAAATCAAGTTGGCTTGTGTGTCTAGGGTGAAAGTCCCGAAAAGCACGCGTATACATGGGTGCCAGTTCCTGCAAATGAAATATCCGTAAAATGGCAATAGTAGTACTTGCATAGACTATGTTTATATGGGTGTTGTTTGATGGTTTTCCGCTGACGAAATATCTATGAAAGGTTGTACTAGTTTAAGATTTCTCCATACTTTCTATTGTAAAAGGCATGGTTTTGAGAATCTTGATATAAACCTGGCATAACATGACTTTTGAAAATGGATATAAATGTTTTGGAACTAGCATTGCATATGCATAAAACCTTATGGCTTTGTTAAAATTTATATATTGTGTTGTAGTGTTTCTAGTGGGTTTTGGCTCACCTTATGTGAGAAAAACCATTTTCAGGTGGTGGTGATATGCCTCTACAAAGGACTTAGCTTGGGAGGACTGTGGAGCTGAAGGCTCAGTGTTGTTATTTTGTATTTAATTTTGTACAAGCCTAGGACTTTATTTGTATTGAGCTTAAGACTCACTTTTGATGTACCCAAGTATTGACTTGGAAAGATGTAAGCCTTTAGGGCATATGATTATCTAATATCCATTTAGTTTTCATTTCTTTTCACTATCTTGTAACACATGTTGTAGATTCAGAACGTACTGTTTATGAATATATATCACAGGTGTCACCTTTTGTATATCAAACTGTAATTAATGAAAGCTTATTAATTCATTTATGTTGCTATTTATTGATTGTTATGAGATGGATTTATTGTGTTTATTTTGGGGCGTTACAACTTGGTATCAGAGCGTACCGGGTTTGAATACTTTGGGTACGTGGGAAGTGGTTATTACCATAATGGGTTTGTCTTGCTTAATAGAGATATTTGTATATATGGTATGCTTATGTAATAACATGCTTATGTGGTTATATGGGCATGGGATTTAGTTCCGAAGATATTGATTGTGTCTACGGGTTTCTAGAAGTCCTATTAGAAGAGCACTTAATCACTGCTATTTCTAATTGGAACTCTGGTAATGCCGCGGGATGATCATTATCTAGGAAAGAAATTCGTATGTGTTTATGTGCTTACGTGGAGTTGACACCCCATTTTTGACCGCCCCTAAGACTTGGGCACTTTATTCCAAACACTCGATGATAAAAGTAGGGGTGTAATTTTGGCACGGCCCGGCCCATCCGGGCTCGGGCCGAGCAGGGCCCATGTCGAGCCTTGCGGGCTCCAGCCAAAAAATTGGACCGGACCGGGTCGGCCCACGGGCCAGAAAACTAGGCCCAAGCCCAGGGGTATTCGGGCTTTGGGCAGGCTAGTGGGCCGGGCCCCTAGGCTCGGGCTTTGGGCGGGCCTAAACAATTTTTAAAATTTTTTTAATTTTTTCCACCAAAATTTTATTATTTTCCATTAAAAATAATACTGAGCCTCGGGCCGGGCGTCAAAATGATGGCCCAAGGTCTCGGGCCGGGCTTGGGCTCGGGCCTTAATGGGCTGGGCCCACCTCGGGCCGCGGGCCAAAATTACACCCCTAGATAAAAGTTACACTGTGTAATCTTTGAATTCTGAGCGAAGAAATTTGGATTCAAGCTCTAATTCTAATCCTTACACCCCATTTTGGCTAAACTATTTTAGACCTTAAAACCCTCTTTTTCAAAATATTTTTCCAAATGTTTCTACGATGTTCTGAGGCTCGCATTTCATTTAAAAAATTGCACTTTTTGGTAAACCGAGTAAGGACAAAGTGGAAATAAATGGAAGGGAGGTGAACTCTTTGAAAAATATTTAAAAACATCTTATTTATAGGTTTGGAATTGAAGGAAATATGAAGGGGTGAAAGAAAACTAGTTTAGAAAAAGGTTGAGCATCAAACCATTGAGAAAAAAATGAGCAACCTTCACTAAATTAGGCATATCTCTCTGATCACTTAGAATTTAGATATGGGGCCACCACAATTGGAAAGTATACTTTTGGGGATTCAATTTAGACTCAAGAATCACCTAAAATCAAGTCCGGATGAGGGAGATATGCCGGTTTGAAGTGGAGCCTGAAATGTAGATTTTTAGATCCGGCAGGGTCCATTTAAATTCAGCCGTAGCTCATTTAGAGCCGGCCATCTTTCAACGAAAATAGTGAATTTGTGCCTTTTAGAGTCGGCCTTTCATTTTTGGGCCTAGCTGAATGTTTTGGGAGTCGGCTAGCTCTCAATAGCGCCAAACAGACAGCTGGCTTTGTTTGAAGATATTTTTCACTAATTTGGCTCAAACTCTATAAATTCGACCTCTCCCTTCAGAATTAAGGGTTTGCAAATTCTCCAAAAGCTTTGAAGAGCTAAAAAGACCCCCTTTCATCTTCAACACCTTTCTTCATCCTCAAACCTTCTTTAGCTATACATACACAATACATACACCATTAGAGCTTGTTCTTGAAGCTTTTTGCTAGAGTTTCAAACCATATTTCATAAACTTAAGGGTGTTGGAATCAAGTTTGTTAGCTAAGAGCTTACCTCTCTTTCAAAGGCATAATTTTGCACATTCTTCTTTAATCTTCTTCTACTCTTATCCTCTATTTTTCTTGTCTTTATATACTGATTTTCAAAGTTTGAAAAGGCTAAAAAATGTGATTTAAAAGTTCCAAAAGTGGAGGGGTTAGCCACCCCTCCTTAGTCTTGCTTACTAGTTTTGTATCTCTTTGTTTTCCCTATCTTTTGTGCTCTTGTAACACGATTTTAGCCATAGTTTTTGGGCTATTTTTGGACTATTTTTGGAGGCTAAAATATGTGATTTGAAGTTGTAAAAAGTGGAGGGGTTAGCCACCCTTCTTTAGGCTTATTTACTAGCTTTGTTCTTTTTAATCTTTGCTTACTTTTTCTAGTTTTTCAAACTATTTTCAGCTTGTTTTGGGGGTAGTTTTGTCAACTGTTTTTTTTTTTTTTTGGTTTTAGGGGTTGTTTGGCTCATTTAATTAATTTAGGCTTTGAATATCATGCTTGTAGTGCAAGCTTGGTTGTCTAGCTTGTCCTCTCCTATTTGTGTTCACTTTCTTCCCCTTTTCGAAGTAGTTTTGTCACTGTTTTTATGCTTTAGAGGTTGTTTAGGGCTGTCCTAATTAATTTAAATAGCTTATGCTTTGAATATCTAGCTTGTTGTGTTGTAAGTCCTTATGGCTTTTTTTTCTAAACATCAATTTTTCTAAAAGATTTATCGGATTTGGACTCATTTGTGTTTTTCTATTTCACATTGCACTTGTGAAATCAGATTCAGAACCACAGGAGTCCGAACTGTAGAGCTAGTCATATCCGAAACGAGCACGAAAAGCAAGCTACATGAGTGAATTACTGTTGTCCATCGTATTAGGACACGAGTGAGTTAGCTTCAGTACATTTGTAAATGTGCTAATCTCTTTTGTTACCTTTATTAGGATGTCAGGACGCAGACGTAGTGGTGGTAGGCGTGGTAGGCAGGCATGGTAGGCCTAGAAGGCATGAAATGCCTTTACCATATGAGATTTTGGCACAAGAAGAAGGAGTTGGTCAGGCTAATGTGACCAAACCAGTTGGTTAGCAAGCCATGGGTGCTTTGGCCCGCGAAATGGCCAGAGCTTTGCGGGAATCCATGGACATTCTCAGGGCTGAGAATCAAGTCTAGGCCCAAGTGGTTGATGAAAGGCCGTCGTTCTTAAAGAGGGAGTTCTTTTGGTCTAATCCGAACGAGTTTTTAGGTGATCCTAAAGAGCCACTGAAGGCGGATGAATGGCTAGAGTAGATAGTGAAGACATTTGAGATGCTTAGCATCGAGGACGACGGATTAAGGGTGACCTTTGGTATCCTTCTAGCTGAAAGGAGATGTAGGTCAATGGTGGAAGTATGCACGTGGGAGCATTGAAGTGACTTGGGATGTTTTCGCCAATGCCTTCTAGGTTCTTACCTTCCATGGTTAGGGAGAAGTTGAGGGAGCAATTCTCAAAACTTAAGTAGCTTAACATGTTTATAGCCAAGTTTGAGGCAGCCTTTACTAGCCTCTCTAGGTTTGCACTAGAGTTAGTGGTGACAGAGGAGCGCTATTGTGTGGAGTTCGAGAAAAGATTAAGGATCGAGCTTCTTTTCAAGGAAGTCGGTTCGATGATTATGGATTACAAGTGACTTACAGAGTCAGTGGCTCATCTTGAGACCGTGATGCAAATGGAGAAAGAGCGGATGAGGGGCTCCATGAGGAGTTAGGGGGACAGTAAGAGGCAGAGGGGTTCTACCCCACAATAGTCCCAAGAAACACAGTCAAGGTCCACTTTTCCAGTGCCAAGTTTGGGTTCTGGGAGAGGTTGTAAGGTAGATTTCATTTGTTTTAAGTGTGGCCAGTTGGGCCATAAGTCTCTAGCTTGCCTGCAAAGGGGAGGAAGGCAACAGTCTGTTTCATTTGCGGCTCGTTCTCAAGGCCAGAGTCAGGAGAAAGGGCAGCCGCTCACTTGTTATTAGTATGGGCAGGCAGGGCACTTGAAGAAGTTTTGTCCTCAGTTGGGTGACACACCTGGTGCATCTAGTTGGAGACAGACACAAAGCCACTAGCCTGCACAGTCAGTACAAGCCTCGAGGGCCAATTAGGGAGCCTCTTCGGCTTAGTCAGTGCATTAGACTTATGCTCCGAGAGGTAAGCAGGTGGAGCAGAGGCCTTTAGGGCGTGTGTATGCTGTTACCACGCTAGACTTGGTACCAACACCTTTAGTAGTGAGAGGTACTTTCTTGTTATGCAATTCTATTACCAATGTATTGATTGATACGGGTACATCCCATTCTTTTATTTCGTCTGCATTTGCATCTCCATTGGGGTTAGAATTGGCTCGGTTAACATTTCCACTCAGTGTAGAGTCACCTATTGGTGGTGAGATTTTCTAGAACAGGGATGTTGGGGTTATGAGATAGAGGTTACCGGTCGCCGACTTCCTTTTGCTTTTGTGTTAATAGACATGACGAGTTTTGATGCTATATTAAGTATCGATTGGTTGTCATCGTATCGAGTTGTCATAGATTGTTATCGTCAGAGGGTTACTGTTTGTTCCTTGAGCGGTGATTGTTTTTATTTCGTGGGGGACAGAGCTGATAGAGTTTTATCGTCGGTGTATGATTTGCGTGGTCGAAGTGAGCTTATTTGTCTTTTTGGGACCTTCTTGGGTAGTGAGTGTGACTAAATTCTAGTTAATTTCTCGATAGTAGTTTGTGACCATCCGGATGTCTTTCCTGAGGATCTCACTAGTTTACCACCTCATCGTGAGATTGAGTTCTCTATTGTTAGTTCTTGGCATGACACTGGTTTTTATGGTACTATATAGATTTGCACTCGCTGAGTTGAATGAGTTGAAGATTTAACTCCAGGAATTATTAGATAAGGGTTTTATTCGCCTTAGTGTTTCGCCTTGGGGAGCACCGACTCTCTTTGCCAAGAAGAAAGATGGTGCCTTGTGGCTTTGTATTGATTACCAGAGGTTGAACTAGCTAACTGTTAAGAACAAGAACCCAATGCCTCATATAAATGATTTGTTTGACCAGTTAAAGGGGTCTTGTTACCTCTCTAAGATAGACTTGAGATCGGGTTATCAACAGTTGAGGGTAAGGGAGGAAGCCCTGAGATTTAGGGGGCCCAAGGCGACACTTCAGAAATGGGGCCCTCTTACATTGAAAAAAAAAATTCATAGATAAAACAATAAGTTACAACTTTTTTATTTGTTTGTAGCCACAAAAAAATTTACTTGCACATACAATCATTAAAATTATAAATAAAAAATTACTTTCATATATTAAGATAGGAAGCAATCATTACAAAAACCTAAAAAAAAATAAAAATCTAGTCTTGATGCTTTTTTTTGGGCCTCATGTTCAATTGGGCCTATAGTATTTGGGCCCTTTTTTTTATATCTAAAACACAAAATTATATTTGGGGGCCCTTATTTTTAGCCCAAATTTGGGGGCCCAAGGTGCAGGCCTCTCTTGCCTGCCCTCAGGACCGGCCCTATATCCAGAAGATGGCATTCCGTATGCGGTATGGCCATTATGAGTTTCTAGTGGCCTTTTGGGCTAACCAATGCACCAGCTGTGTCTATGGATCTAATGAATCGAATATTCCATGATTTTTTAGATTGTTTCATAGTCGTCTTCGTTGATGACATTCTGATTTACTCACCTTCCGCGGAGGAACACAAGGAACACTTGCGAGTTGTGCTTGAGTTGCTTAGAACCCACAAATTGTATGCTAAGTTCAGGAAGTGTGAATTCTGGTTGAAAGACGTTAAGTTCTTAGGTCATGTAGTATCTGTGGAAGGAGTGACTGTAGACTCTTTGAAGATAGAAGAAGTGCAAGATTGGGAACAATCTAAGAATGCCTTTAAGATTCATAGTTTCTTGGGGTTGGCCGGGTATTATTGTCGGTTTGTGAAGGATTTCTCTAAGTTAGCCTCATCTTTGACTAGACTAACGACAAAGGGAATCAATTTTACGCGGAATGAGACTTGTGAGAAGTCTTTCCAAGAACTTAAGGTTAGACTTACCATTGCTCCAGTATTAATTATTCCTTAGAGGGGTTCGGGCTATTTTGTGTATTGTGATGCTTTACGGGAAGGTTTGGGTTGTGTTTTGATGTAGGAAGGGAAGGTAGTAGCTTATGGCTCACGTTAATTAAAAACACATGACAGAAACTACCCTACTTATGACCTAGAGTTAGCAGCAGTGATCTTTGCCTTGAAGATTTGGAGGCATTATCTGTATGGTGAGAAGTTTGAAGTATTTTCTAATCACAAGAGTCTGAAATATCTATTTACGCAGAAATTGAATCTGAGGCAGAGGAGATGGATGGAGTTTATAGAAGATTATGACTTTGAGCTACACTATCATCCAGAGAAGGCCAACGTAGTGGCCGATACCTTGAGTAGGAAATCCTTTAGTAGTGTGGCTAATATTGCCATTTGGGAATGGGAGATGTTCAGCGTTATTGGTGGGTTTGACTTGTATCTTGGTGAGCCTGTTGAGTCGCCAGCTCTATTTTCGATAGTTGCACAACCTACATTTGTGAGTCGAGTTATAGAAACGCAGAGGGTTGACCTTGAGGTAAAAACCTGTAACAACCTCGACCCATGATTAACTATTAAGCCAGGATTAAGTATGCCTAATAAGTAACTAAGATGGAATCTTAAGTTAATTACATGTGCATTGCATTATTTGAGTTGATATCTGTCTGCTATAGGAATATATGTTTGTGTTTTGGTTTTGTTATACGTATTGAAGGCCTTATCGGCATCCGATCAAGGAATTGACTTAGGTTATATGTTATTTGGAATTTCTGGAATTTTACGGTAGGTTTAATTAAAATTTGATTCGGAACGAATTCATTAAAATAATTAATACTCATTTGTTTAGTTTAAGCCAAGATTAATTAAGTCAATTTCATGAAGCCTATATAAGGCCCATTTAACACCACTAATTCATTTTCCATACTTAATTCTCCATTTTGAAGCTCTAAACGTGAGGAAGAGTAAGAGGAGTGAGATTAGAGTCAAATTGGAGAGGAATTGACCTAAAACTAAGGGACTTGCTAGGAGATTGAAGGATTGAACCAAGAGACTCAAGAATCTAGCCTTTTGAGCTTAAATTGGAAAGCATAGGTAAGAATTCAAGGCCTAGTGTTGTGACTTTGTTGGTTAATGCGTGAATTCAAGGGAATTAACCTATGAGATGCAAGAATTGAACTATGAATGAAGAGTTAGGATGATAATCATACATGCATGCACATCCTCTTACATTTAGAGTTTGATTTTGAAGAATTCTTACATGCATGCATTGATCATGGCATAGTTTTGGAATTCATCAAGTTTCATACCATTTTGCCTTGTTGATCTTGTTTGGGAGGTTGAAGTTTATATCAACTTATGCATGTTATGTTTCAAAGTGTTGAGTTTGAATTTTACACAATTCACATGCTCTCGAACCCTGATTTTGTGAAATGATCTTAAATTCACAAAGTTTTCCAAGTTTACATAAGTTTCCTTAAGTTTTTGGCCCAATAGAACATGAATTCCAACATTAAAATTGAGTTTTGAGCTTGGGAGAACAATATGGAAATTCAAGAATTTTGTCTCTCCGCTCGAGCGACAGAATCTGCGCTAGAACGATCACTCTGTGATTTTGCACTTCCGCTCGAGCGACCAAAAGTTGGTTCGAGCATAAAATGCATGCTCCTAGAAGTTGACACATTTTGCAGATCGCTTGAGCGACAAGAGTTGCGTTCGAGTGAAGACCTCAGTGGCACGCTCGAACAACCATTAAGTAGCCATCGAGTGAAAAATTCACACAACCAGTACTTTTGCAGAGTTTACAGACCGCTCGAGCAACCACTCATATTTTTGGACCTCCACTCGAGCGAAAGAAGCTGCACTTAAGCGAGGACCCTGTTTTCAACATATTTATCTAAGTGTTGAATAGCATGTTTTGGCATTCTCATTGCATTCTAGGCATTCTTAAGCCCTAGATTAAGACAAAATAATGAGGATAAGAAGTAGAAACACACCTAAAGAAGAAAAAACTAAGTTAATGATTCTGGATGTGTAATTCAGTACGTATTCGTTTTGTATCTGTGTAGGTCACACGCCGTAAGCTATTTGATTTTCTTGCTTTGTTGTTTGCTTTGGAGCCATCTGTGAGTAATAACTTAGTAAAGCTATGTTCAATTTTATTTATTTTTTGTATATGGAATAAGATCTGTTTTATGAAATGTTATGTTCTGTACAATGAATGATTGTCCAGTTCTAACAAGCACTCGTGACAATAATTCCGTGGTTCAAGTTTATGATATGTTCCCGATACTAAAGGTTCCTTTGTGGAACTGGCAAGTATGTTTTTTGTTCCCAGTACTGGAGGTTCTTTTGTGGAATTGGCAAGCATGTTATCTGTTCCCAGTACTGGAGGTTCCTTTATGGAACTGGAAAGTATGTTATATGTTTCCAGTACTGGAGGTTCTTTTGTGGAATTGGCAAGCATGTTATCTGTTCCCAGTACTGGAGGTTCCTTTATGGAACTGGAAAGTATGTTATATGTTTCCAGTACTGGAGGTTCTTTTGTGGAATTGGCAAGCATGTTATCTGTTCCCAGTACTGGAGGTTCCTTTATGGAACTGGAAAGTATGTTATATGTTTCCAGTACTGGAGGTTCTTTTGTGGAATTGGCAAGCATGTTATCTGTTCCCAGTACTGGAGGTTCCTTTATGGAACTGGAAAGTATGTTATATGTTTCCAGTACTGGAGGTTCTTTTGTGGAATTGGCAAGCATGTTATCTGTTCCCAGTACTGGAGGTTCCTTTATGGAACTGGAAAGTATGTTATATGTTTCCAGTACTGGAGGTTCTTTTGTGGAATTGGCAAGCATGTTATCTGTTCCCAGTACTGGAGGTTCCTTTATGGAACTGGAAAGTATGTTATATGTTTCCAGTACTGGAGGTTCTTTTGTGGAATTGGCAAGCATGTTATCTGTTCCCAGTACTGGAGGTTCCTTTATGGAACTGGAAAGTATGTTATATGTTTCCAGTACTGGAGGTTCTTTTGTGGAATTGGCAAGCATGTTATCTGTTCCCAGTACTGGAGGTTCCTTTATGGAACTGGAAAGTATGTTATATGTTTCCAGTACTGGAGGTTCTTTTGTGGAATTGGCAAGCATGTTATCTGTTCCCAGTACTGGAGGTTCCTTTATGGAACTGGAAAGTATGTTATATGTTTCCAGTACTGGAGGTTCTTTTGTGGAATTGGCAAGCATGTTATCTGTTCCCAGTACTGGAGGTTCCTTTATGGAACTGGAAAGTATGTTATATGTTTCCAGTACTGGAGGTTCTTTTGTGGAACTAGCAAGTATGTTATTTGTTCCCAGTACTGGAGGTTCCTTTATGGAACTGGCAAGTATGTTATATGTTTCCAGTACTGGTATGAAAAGACGTCTAAAAAAGTAAAGATGTAATATGACTCAAATAAGTCAATAAATCAACAAGTTGCATTTTTTTTGTGTACCCAAAAGAAGTCTGTAACAATCCTGACTCATGATTAACTGTTAAGTCTGGATTAAGTATGCCCAATAAGTAATTAAGATAGAATCCTGAGTTAATTACATGTGCATTGCATTAGTTGAGTTGATATCTATTTGCTGTAAGAATATCTGTTTGTGTTTCGATTTTGTTATGCGAATTGAAAGCCTTATTGGCATCCGATCACGAAATTGACTTGATTTATGTGTGATTTGAAATGTTTAGGGTTTAATTGGAATTCGATTCGGAAGGAATTAAATTAGATTAATTAATGCTCATTTGCTTGGTTTAATTAGCCAACTCTAATCAAGCCTATATTATGCCAATAAATGACTCTAGAATATTAGATACACACTTATTTCCTCATCTCTTGAGCCTACAAACGTGAGGGAGAGTGAGACCAAGGGAGTTGAAACCAAAGTTTGGAGCTTGGAAGGTAGAACTTGGCATACTGTAGGAACTTGAAAGATTAAGCTTCTCTACTTGAGAGTTCAAAGCTTGAGGTAGGAATTCATCCCTTTAGTTGTGTAGTTGTAGCACCTAATGCATGAATCCAAGAGGATTAGGGTGGTTAAGCATGAGAATTGGACTAGAACTTGAAATGAAGGAATCTAAGTTATACCATGCATTTTCATCACAATTTGAATTTGAATTTCAAACAAAACTCACATGCATGTGTCAATCTTGGCTTTGTTTTAGGAGTTTATCAAGTATCTCATCATCTTACCTCATTTTTGCATGATTTGGAAGGTTTAAATTTGAAGAGATTACATACATGTGTAGGTCATGAGTTTCAAGCTTGATTTTAGCACAGTTGGCATGCTTTGGGCCTTAATTTTGTGAAATGATCTCCAATTCTTGATGTTCTACAAGTTTTTAACTGTTTTCTTGAGTTTTGGCCCAAAAGAACGAGTTTTGAAGTGTCCAATTCGAGTTTTGAGCTTGGGAGTGCAATCTGAAAATTTCAGATCTTGCCTCTTCGCTCGAGTGACATAAGTTGCGCTCGAGCGACCACTCTGTGATCTTACATTTCTTCTCGACCGACCAAAAGTTGGTTTGAGCATGAAATGCATGCTCCTAGAAGTTGACACATTTTGCAGATCGCTCGAATGACAAGAGTTGCGCTCAAGTGAGGATCTCAACCTCATGCTCAAGCGACCGTCGAGCGGACAAATCAAGAAACTAGTACCTTGCAGAGTTTACAGATTGCTCGAGCAATGGTAGTTGTGCTCGAGCGGCCACTCACGTCTTTGACCCTTCGCTAGCAAAGGAAGTTACGCTCAAGTGAGACCCTGTTTTCAGCATATTTGCGCAAGTGTTGAATAGCATGTTTTTGCATCCTTATTGCATCATAGGCATTCCTAAGCCCTAGTGAAGACATAATAATGAGGATAAGAAGTAAAAACACACCTAAAGAAGAAAAAACTCAATTAATAATTCCCGGTGTGTAATTCAATACGTATTCGTTCTGTATCTGTGTAGGTCATGCGCCGCAAGTTACCTAATTTGCCTGATCTGTTGTTTGTTTTGGAGCCATATGTGAGTAATTACTTAGTAAAGCTATGTTCAATTTTATTTATTTTCTATATGTGAAATAAGATCTATTTTATGAAATGTTATGCTCTGTACAATGAATGATTGTCCAGTTTCTGACAAGCACTCGTGGCAATAATTCCGTGGTTCAAGTATATGATCTGTTCCCTATACTGGAGGTTCCATTGTGGAACTGGCAAGTATCTGATCTGTTCCCAGTACTAGAGGTTCCTGTGTGGAACTGGTAAGTATGTTATTTATTCCCAGTATTAGAGGTTTCATTGTGGAAGTGGCAAGCATGTTATCTGTTCCCGATACCGGAGGTTCCTTAATGGAACTGACAAGTATAACCCTTAATGCTTTGTATTTGATTTGTTAGCATTAATGGATGTACCACATATGAACAAGTTTGAATTCTAATTTCTGTATATGATTTAAACAAGAATATGAATATGAATCTGTTTCTATTTTCTGAATCTGGTAGGACATCATTTATTTAACCCTTTACTCTGTTATTATTCACTGGGCTTTTGCTCACTGTTTATATCATGTATGTAGGTGAGCAGGCGGGTGACCAAGCCTAAACTACTGCCTGGAGACTTTTGGAGTCAGCCAGCCACCATGCCTCCTAAGGAGGTTCATGTTTATAGAAGTCAAGTTTTGTGGACCATGCTAAGAGTTTGTTTTGTGTATCATGCTAAGAACGCTTACGTTTAGTTTCGTTTTTGTTTATCTGTACAGTGTTGCATGTCTTATATAGACGTGATGTCATATATGTATATACTTTATACAAAGTTTTAAATTATCTACCTCATGTATGTCAGCCCAGCTCAATGGACTACGTATACTTCATATATTTGCTTTGGTAACCCCCTAATTAT